>JAXQKE010000122.1:0-47679 GCA_037042355.1 Candida sp. Y128-05E | reverse complement strand
TCCTTACCAACTTCGTCCCAGCGACAAATAGTACCCAACTTCCCTTCATTCAACAAAGCAGAGTCAGCATGGTTGACAGCATCTACTGAAGCGACGGAATCCAAAAACCAGCCATTTTTCTCTGACAACTTATACAATTGGTCGATATGGTACTTCCAGAACGATTTGTTCATCCCGGTACCATGGGCAAACACCAAGTTGATTTTGATATCATCTTTAGCCGGTATTCTAGTAGTTTTGAATTTCAAATATACCAATTCCAAAGTATCTGTTTCCAACACAGTGGAACCACTTGCTCGTGGGCCGTATGCTTTAGTAACCCTTCTTTCAACTCTGTAAGACATATTCTATCTAACGTTTATTTTACAGTTGGGCAGTTACTAGATAATATATACTTTATGAACCTCGGCTCAAAAGTGGAGTACCGCGCACCATGAGATTTTGCACCCACCCGTCAATGCCAATGGCTGCAATTTGTTAGCATTGTGTCACATTACCACATGACATTTACTGGGAGAACTGGGAGGTGACGTTGGCTTCAGGGTGGAATCAGACCTGGCAGTAACCACACAACCAATTTGGTAGAAACTCTGGGGAAATAATATTTTTTTTATTTTTTTCTCTGATCGGGCCTTAATTTTTCAGCTCATCGTATAGGTTTCTTCACTATGACTAACAGTATCAAAATCCTCAGGACTGTACAACAGGTAAGACAATGGAGGTTAGGCTGCTTTGTCAACCACCAGTCAGTGGGCTTTGTGCCTACCATGGGTGCGTTGCACCAGGGACATACTTCATTAGTAAAACAATCGTTATCGGAAAATGATAAAACCATAGTGTCGATCTTTGTCAATCCTTCTCAGTTTGCACCACACGAAGATTTGGATAAGTATCCTCGTACCTTGGATTCCGATTTGAGTATCTTGCAAAAAACGTTTGTTGATAAACCTATAGATGCAGTTTTCGTACCCAAGATCTCCGAGATCTATCCTCTGGGTATAAACCTCGAGGTTTCCAAGCAAAAGGGGGCTTTTGTTACTGTTTTGGGTTGTTCTGAACAATTGGAAGGGGTCACTAGACCTCAGTTCTTCCGTGGTGTGGCTACTGTCGTTACTAAACTCTTGAATGTCGTATTACCTACTAATGTATATTTCGGTCAAAAAGATGCCCAACAATGTGTCGTGATCAAGAATTTGGTCAAGGACTTATTGATCAATACCAATGTCAGAATCATGCCTACGCAAAGAGAATCTAATGGTTTGGCGCTAAGCTCGAGAAATGCTTATTTATCCGATGACATTAAGCGCGAATCGGCGGTAATTTTCGAAGCGCTCTCGGCAGGTGAAGATTACTACAAACAACAAAATGGTCCATCCAATTCTCAAGAGATATTGGCCCGGGTCAAACATATATTAGCTCAGCATCCTCACTTCACCATCGAATACATTGCCCTTTCCCACCCCGACACTTTGGAAGATTTGGATCTGGTCGAGCCCGGTGTCGGCGCTATTCTCTCTACCGCCGTCAGAGTGCCTAGAGAAAGCGAGGAAGGGTTTACCCGATTGATCGATAACGTGGTGTTACATTGATGTGGATATAACAATAGTCTGGTAACTGACGATTGTTCAAGTCTCATGGTTCCAATTATAGGTAGTAAATTGCCGTGAATCGGCGCGGAGTTAAGGTTTCAAGGTTTTAGAAAAAATGTACTCCATATCCACACTTTTCGAACCCCACATTTTCTGCGGATTGTAATCAGTGTTACGATTAGAACTATTGTCCTATGCAAGGATTCTTACATTCAAAAAAAGCATTTTGGAAATTTAATTTTCAGAGACATCATGATTAATGCCATTTCAAAATTTATATATATATATATATGTGGTTTTATATAAAGTTATAGACTAATTAAAATATTTATTAGAAGCTAGTAATGTTCATTGACATTTTTATTTTATCCGCTGGTTCTTTCTTTTCTATTAAAACGGCCTTCTGCTAAATTTAGAAGCATTATTCTTTTGCACCTTCTTTCGTTTGAAATTTTTGGCAATTTGTAATTGTTGATACTTTATTCCATCTTCTTCAATCGATTTCAAAAACTCTGGTTTAGTGATCAAATTTCTGGGTAATTTATCCTGGTATTTTCGGTAATATTGATCAGGAATATTGTAATATATGTATCCAAACTCTAATAACCACACTGGTTGAATACATGTAACATAATTCATATACTCTTTTGTCGTCAATACTAATTCATGATAAATCACATAAGGTGAGCTTAGATTGCTTCCATTCAAACTCAGCGTAGGATGTAAATGCATCTTCATATATTTATGTCGAAGGTTCATAAATTCAGGACTGCCATGAATATTTATCTTCATTAATTTTGCCAGTTGTTGGAAAAATGATGCACATAGACATTTTTTAATATCTTCATCATCTTTGGCACGAACAATTTTGAATTTATTTTTCTTCATTATTAACTCCAATTGAAGTTTGATATCTTTAGCCCTTAATAATGATTTTAATTGTAAGAAATTCGAATTACACCAGTGATTTATTTTACCATAATTATTCTTCAATCGTTTCAAGTTTTGTTGCCATTGATTATAGATATTCAATAATGTCAAATGATCAGACTCATTAACATAAAACTTCTCCCTCATCATGTCGGCTTCCCTTTGACGTTCTTTTGGTCGATAATAAACCGGTGGTACCGACAACATGGCTACTATTGTTATTATATCTTCGGAACAATTAAATTCGGGTTGGCATGATAATATGATAGTTTTCGCCAATGTTGGTTCCATGGGGAAATCTGACATCAATCTCCCTAAATCAGTCAATTGACCAAGATTATCCAATGCTCCAATTGCCCATAAATCGTACAATGAACAGTTTAATAAATCTTGTGGCGGGGGGTCCAAGAATGAAAACGAGTTAATATCCTCCACTTTTAACGATTTCAATAACAACATCACATTACTCAAATTCGTTCTTTGAATTTCTGGGATAGGTTGTAAATACATTTGATCATTTTCCACTGCCCTTTCTGTATATAATCGGTAAGCAATACCTGGACCAGTTCTACCAGCTCTACCACTCCTTTGTTGTGCATTTGCTAATGAAATAGGAATGACCTGCAAAGTATCCATACCAAGTTTTGCATTGTAAACTTTCATTTTAACCAAACCACAATCAATCACATATTTCACCCCATCTACTGTTAATGAAGTTTCTGCAATATTGGTAGCAATTACGACCTTTCTCCGTTTATCATTTTTCTTGTTGAAAATTTTCTTTTGCAAATCAGCAGGCATACTGGAATAAATTGGAAAGATATCAAGAGCTGGAGGATTATCCAATAAGTCCAATTTCTCTCGTAAAACTTCTCCTGTCATTTCAATGTCTTCCTGACCCGTCATAAACACCAAAATATCACCATCATTCCCATTTTGGCTGTTCAGTAAGTGAATTGTCAAAATTTGTTTCACTGCAGATTCGACATAATCATTGGTTATGCTTTTGCTGTATAGTACATCGACTGGGAATGTCCTTCCGGGGATCGTAAACTGGGGCGCTTCGCCGAAGAATTTTGTGAATCTATCTGCATTCATAGTAGCTGAGGTTACAATCAATTTCAAATCTTTCCTTTTACGGATTAACTCTTTGAAAAGACCCAATAATACATCGGTGTTAAGGGAACGTTCATGTGCTTCATCCATAATGACACACAGGTAACTTTCAAGTAATGGATCGGTTAAGATTTCTCGAAGCAAAATCCCATCCGTCATGTATTTGATGATTGTCTTTTTCGAGTGGGTTCTATCTTCGAATCTGATTGAATAACCCACTTCTTCTCCAAGTTTAACATCCATTTCCTCACTAACACGTTTTGCCACTGACATGGCAGCAACTCTACGTGGTTGGGTACAAGCTATCATTTTCTTGGATCCACTTGTGGCTATGTTTGAACCCAATCCTTCTTCAAACAAAAATTGGGATAATTGAGTTGTTTTTCCTGACCCGGTTTCCCCGATTACAATAGTAACTTGATTTTCCATAATCGTCCTGACCAAGTCCTCTTTAACAGAATAAGCAGGTAAAGTTCTTCTTTGTTCTTGAATTGAGGTTTGAGATGTGGCAGTATCTTTCTGATCTTTTGGTTTGAATGCTCCATCTTCTTCATCATCCTCATTAACTCCAAGAGCATTACCGATTGAAGTTCCTGTTAATCCAATAGTATCCTGAATCCTCTTTGCCCGTTCCTTTTTAGACTTTTTATCTTGAACGACAAAACTTCCCTTTTTAGCAGACAATGCCAACTCGGAGCTGGGATCTTTGATTGGATCAACTGTGGCTCCCACACTTCGAATGTTTGTACCACCCTCAATTTGGAATCGCAAGTATTCCTTAGCTGTTTCAAGAAATGATGGGACAAAAAAATGTGATTCTAGAGGAATCGTAGATAAATCGTTGTAGTCTGATTGTTCATGATCATGGTCGACATATTCACCGGTAATTTCATCGAAACCACCACCGGTTAGGAACTTATTCTTCTTAGGTCTTTTCTGAACCATATTGCTCTTATACTCGCTAGGATCGAAATCATCATAACCAGGATGGGCATTTTCATCATTCATATACCATTCACGATCATTTTCCACATCCTCTAGGTACTCTTCAGCTTGTTTCAACTCTTCCCACTCCTGCAATTCATCTTGCTCTGAGCTAGAACTGAGTGTAGCTTCTTGCTGGGCAAGTTGAGAAAGAGTAACCAGAGGTTTAACCACAGGCTTAACTGTAGAATTCGGTGAACTCACCTTCACTTCTGGTAATATATCAGCGACTTCCTTTATTCTTTGTGTATCTTCTTTTTTCAATTTTTTGAATTTAGTCTTCGGATTTACTACAATATTCTCCACACCATCCTCCTCTTCATTGAAATTCATCAGTACTTTATTTACATCTTTCTTGGGTATCTTTTTAAACACGACAGGCTTAACAGATTCCTCCTCCAAATTTTCTTCATCATCAAATGTAAACACCAACTTCTTCTTAATCTTTGATCTCTGATTCAAATCAGGATCCTTTTTAAGCGACTTTGGTAATTCTATAGTCAGTAGTATACCATCAATTTTATCAATATTGTCCCTAACTGATTCGTAGATATCTGTACTTTTGTCAATTTCCTGTAGCCCCAAGATCTTGACATAAGCGATAAAGGCATCAAACGATGAGTTCTGCTTGTAAAACTGTACAATTGACTTTGTTAGATTAGCATTGACTGGTTTGTTTAAGTAGAGTGATAACTTCTCTGTTATTGTCTCTACAATGTTCAATCCATTGGCCATGTCTTAATTAAACTCATAATACTTGCCCAATTCTCACTGAGCATTGAAATATCCAAAACAGGCTAGAGCTCATCGCTAGCTACAGTATGAACAATGTTAAGCAGAGACTCTCGGTATACTTCAGGCACCACGTAGCAGTCAGTATGATGGTAACACCACCACCTAGTACTGCGAAAGAAGCAAATCACATTTACAATAACTTCAAAACTTTGGGAAACCTTGAATACTTCAAGATAGATCGAGATAATTCTAGGGTTAACATATATGGACCTGCTGTATGGGCGGTATACAATCCCAGTAGTAGATCATTAATTAATTCCATGTTGTACGAAGATGATCTGGTTGGACTGGAGTCAGCTAAACAGTTACAAGATGAACAAGAACGTATTACACACAATCTATACTCACTACTAGCATTACCAAGGTATTCGTTTATAGAGGACGATAAGAAGTTCTTTAATAGGGAATTGGAGATTCCTTTTAAACACCAGCTTACAGATCAGGGGCGTAAATATCAAGACTTATATACATTGAAATCGTCCACTGTCGATAGCCAATTGATACATATAGATATAAAAGATGAGGATAAGAAGACTTTTGCCAATTTCAATAACTTCAAGACGACCATCAGGTTTAATTTCCAAAAATTCCATAAATTCGATCGACTTTCGCTTAATACAGGTATTGAAGGTGTTAACAAAATTATTGGCACTGAAAAATTCAAACCTACAGCATTATCAATGACTAATGAAGAACTAGCCGATTTGGGTGATATTTAATTAATATATTATGCATAATTAATGAACATACGACATCATCTATAATGTAGTTATGGTTTCTGAGTCCTTCTCTAAGATTTCATTTATATAGTTCAAACCAATCTGTTGTTTAAGTAACACTTTAGATAATTTGTTAATGATTTCTTCGCTATTTCCATCCTTGGCATCGGTAGCTGGTTCAATTTTTTGGTTTTGGTTGATCGATTGATTCATAATATTGATTGAATTGTCAAATTGGGTGTTCAAATCGTCTGCTCGGTCTTTTAATATAGCCACACGAGCAAAAATATCATTCAATTTACCAATCGAACTGTTGGGGTCGCTGATTTTGCTATTCAATAAATCAAATTGTTTGGATATTTCTTCTTCCTCGGGTAATAACGGATACCCTTTTAATTTTATGATTGCTAGGACTGTAGCCAATCTGAGTAATCTCCTTGATAATTTTGTATGTCTTGCTTTTGCTTTCAATATTCTCGTAGTATTATCCAAATCATGTTTTGACGATAATTGTTGTTGTTTTTCATATATATTGTTTAATAACAATCTCGATTTTGCAACATGATCAATTTGAGTTTCGACTCTTCGGGCAACATCATCGAACGATGACACTTTCACGGGGAAATATAACGGGGATGGGCGTTCAAGCATGGCTTTATCCCAATCTTCTGGGGTTTCATCATTGGGTCTTGGTTGGTTTAATAATTGACTTATTTCTTGTTCATTGAATTTATTATAGAAATGAGTTTTCAAAACACATTTACTAGAATTTGGATCCCATTGCTCTTTGACTTTTAGTAATTGATCATTGATTGCAGGAGCATAAGTATTGATATTGATGTTTTGTTGTGAATTGAGATTAGGATTGGTGTTACCCTGATTATTCAAATTTGATGTATTAGTGTTAGTAGTTGTTTTATTGGAATTCCATTGAAATGATGGTTGAGAATTGTTGATGTTAGTGCTACCAAATAATCCCTGCGATTGTTGAGGTTGTTGCTGCTGTTGCTGTTGTTGTTGCTGAGTATTATTGGTGTTACCTCCAAACAATCCACCCGATTGTTGGTTTCCACTGGTATTTGAATTACCTCCAAATAACCCTCCAGATGTTGTACTTGAAGCATTATTACCAAATAAGCCACCCGATGGAGCTGCTGGTTTAGCCCCGAATAATCCACCACCTGAAGTATCTGATGCTGTGTTAGCAGTGTTTCCAAATCCAGTAGAACCAGTAGTGTTAGATGTATTGGACGAACCGAATAATCCCCCTGTAGATCCAGTAGTATTACTTGTATTGGACGCACCGAATAATCCACCTGAAGGAGCTGCTGGTTTAGCACCAAACAAACCACCAGATGTATTTGTAGAAGCTGCCGTAGTACTACCAAACAACCCTCCAGTAGCAGGCTTTGCTGAACCAAAGGTAGAATTAGTATTACCAAAACCCAGACTAGTTGTATTAGATGTATTCCCAAAACCGGTAGTTGTATTAGAAGTATTAGATGTATTACCAAATCCAAATCCAGTTCCAGTAGCTGGAGTCGCTGTAGTACTACCAAACCCAGTTTTATTAGCACCAAAAGCATTATTAGATGAACCACCAGTCGATCCAAAGGCATTAGTAGCACCACCAGTCGTACCAGTAGTTTGATTATTCCCACCAAAACTGAAACTGGCAGATCCAGCTGGTTTTGGTGCTCCAAAAGAGGATGTGGTATTAGAATTGGCTCCGAAGAGACCACCACCTGTGTTAGCCGTAGATCCAAACATTATTAGAACTGTTCGATGATCTAATCGTTTGTTACACTAAGTTTCCACTGTTGTTATGGTGGAAAAAAATCATCTCGAAATTATTACATAAGCAAAAATTAATGAAAACACCTTTATCTAATTTACATCAACATATTACTACTACATGGTGATATAACTTTTGTTGTATATTAATATTATCAATACAAACTATTTAGAATGTGATTTTTTTTTTCAGTAGACGTTTAGTACTTAAAATTCTATCATGAAATGAAATGCAATGGTAATTGCATTTCTATGCAATTTGGAAGGAAGTGGAGTGGGTGAAAATACTAAAAACACTTAACACTTGTAAAACTTTTCATAGTGTAAAGCACCTTATTATAATGAAATATAGTATTATAAATTCCATATAATTTATTTTTGTGAATCATGTTTAATTGGCATTTCCTTCTTTATTCTTCAAAAACTCAGCAGTGATTGATTTATCTTTGGAAGTACCTTGATAAATTGGATTTTGATTTAAAAAGATTTGGTCTTTCACTCCAGGAATTTTCTTTTCTAATTTCATATTGGTGAAAACACATTTGTTGAAAACCGATTCGGAAGCTCTACAATGACCGGATCTGTGGTTTTCTTGTTCTAAACATTCATAATGTAATTTGAATTCATCAAGACAATATTTATTTATATCTTTTAAAACATCAATTGCACATCTAGTGACTCTTCTACCTTCTTTCAAACATTCCAAAGTACCTCCATTATTTTCATCTTTACACATCATGAAATCATCGTTGTATGGTTTACATTTTTGGCCAATGAAATAAGATGCTGATAACAAAGGTGCTGAAGTAGCTCCAACTTCTTCTACATCAGGAATTTGACTTGGTAATTTGTTTTCGTCCACATTTTCCCATTGGTGTCTGCTTATATCGAATTCCCCTAAGCCTGTCTTCATGGTTGTCTGTATTGGTAATTGTATATAAAGTTGACTTGACTTTTGTTTGACAAATGGTTTAAATTCATTGGATGAAAAATTTGGGTCGGGTCACGTGAGATGTATAGAAATATTTATATTTACAATTATAAAGAAAGATAAGCAAGGTTTGGTAGTGAATAACCATTAGCCTCCCCTGGGAGTAGCTATTGTAGGATTTTCTCTTGTTTTGGTAATTTTTCCAAAAAAATTTCGTCGACTATAGATGATCTATCTATCGCAGAGTACTTATGGATGGTTGTCCAAGAGGAATAAGCTTGAGAAAGCTTTATTTGTACCAAGCCAGTATATTCTAGCATGTTGACCAATTCTTCATAGAACCAGCTGAAGTCTACTCTATTTCATTCACAAATTTTTGCATAAAGTTGACATTGTCTATCTAATAGATATTAAGACAGATCCAATATTACTTTGGTCAATGAATTGTTTCGTAAGAAAAATGACCAGTTGATAAATAAACCATATGACCTATCAACTTTCATAAATTGAGGTTGGAATCTTTTCTTAATTTTATTTAGTGTGAAGTTTTCTGTCAATCTTACTTGGTGAAAATAACGTAAGTTTATATCAAGCTGGTTATATCAATCTTTGTTTTGTAAGCACTTACTAAATCCTTATGCAACGAAATTGTTTTCTTTCGGTCTATCAACAAACCCAATATATGTAAATCGATATAAAACTCACCTTATTTTCTCAATGAGTTCTCCTTCCTGGCCAATTATTTTATAAATATTCAACAATTCCAATAATTCCTTTCCATTTTTGCCCTCTTTAGCTTTCTTCAATGAAACTGCTAGATGTGACTTAAATTCTAAATTCAAGCTGGCAATTTTATGGGATAAATAATTATTAGCAAATGGATTTAAACCATCGACATCATTTAATGTTTGTCCTTTCAAGTAATTGAACAAGTTGGTAATCCCCAAGTAAAAGCCGGTTAGTTGGTTTAAATTTAAAGTTGAATCATTCGACTCTAAGGTCGATTCGAAATTATTGATTAAATCATTTAATAACAAGTTGACCTTGGCTAGGGTTTTAATTTTCACTAGCAACAATCTCAGATTGATAATATTATCGATATTATCTATCGTGTGGTCGAACTGATCATAATACTCAGTCAAATCCAATTTGAATTTATTCAAATCATTCATAATGTAATTTATATAATCATAACTATTGTTTATGGATTTCCCCAAACTTATAAAATCATTATAATCATCATTGACCAAATCTAATAAAATCTGGTTCAACTCAGTGCTATATTCTGTCAATTCTTTAGTCAACGTATCGACTGATGTAAATCTATGATTCTTGTATAGAAATTCGTCAATTTTTTCAGAATCAAATGACTTGAAGTCAGTTTTGATTATAGAAATGGGCAAGGGGAACTCCTCATTGTCCATGAGACTATCTATCTGATCCATGGTAGGTATTAGCTTGTGATTTGGATTTGTTCGCGTGAAAAATTACGTCAACAAAAGAAAAATGAGTGTAATCAGAATCTACAATAGACTATGTAAAGATTTAAAAGTAGAACTAAAAACAGTTGAACTGAAGATAATAAAGTTACACGCTTGGCATATGTCTTATTTTTTTTCTCGAAATATAAGTACTTGAAGTAATGGTGGTACATTATCAATTGATTTTCTATAATTTTTGTAGTACACTGTTGCATGAACTACAGTCTACCAAGTGTAGATCAATTCTCATATTTTCCATACTATTGATAATGGAATTAATCACCCAGACTAAACTTTATTTTATTAATCTTTGACCAAGGGTATGGAATAGGTTTATCATTATGTAGTATAATAATATCTGCCATTGTATAATCGGATAAATAATTGATCCTGAACAATATGAGCTACTTATGCTTCCTTATCAGTTAAAAACGTATTCGTCGGACTAATTCAAAAGCCAATTGCAATTAGCAATATTCAAGTACAATTGGTGCTTGGGGTAAATTCGACATGTGGTTCAATTGAATAGTTAAAAATAAATATAATTTACAAAGATTATAGTAAAAATAATAGCAACGTCTCAAATAATGGTTTATTAGATTTAACCGGCGGTACCTAGATTAGGATTATCCTGATGTCTGATTCAATGCTCTGGGGCCCATAAATTACTGATGGTCGCAGTATCTAGCGTGGAGAATCAGCAACTCCGATTTGATATTTTCTAAATGTATCAGCACATTGTAAGTAACATTAAAAATAAAACGACTCCAAGACAATAACAAGACAGGGCTGACTATTTTTAAACTTGACGTACCAGTAAACCCTTGAATTTAACTAAATAATTATTTCAAATATTGTAGCCATCTAATTGCATGAAGATCATCAAACATCCAAGGTTCAGCCACAATTTTTTGCAAATCTTTTAATGTGTTTTCATGCCATTACCACACCGATCCGAGTGTTAAGTCCTTCCCGAAAGTGTGCTTCTCCGGCTAATCACCGCTATCATTTGACAAATTAGGTTATACTTACCATAATAAATCCGATGGAACCCATGTACCAAGTTTCGGCGATAAATCGGCTCCTGACAAAGACAATGACAATTAGATGATTACAGAATATGCTACTACACTTATCTAATAAATCAAATAAGAAATTGAGCTACCATTTTGCATTCGATTAAACCTTCCTTCAAGAAAAAAGGATCAACCGTTACCATGGTGAATTGATGTGATATTTGCGTCTTTTTTTCTCTCCCTTCGTAGCTATTTGACCCCATGGCTGATGTTATGGTCTTTTAGCCACCAGTATCGATATAGATAAATCTCCTCAAAACCAATAGTTACACAATCATAATTTACAATGGATTGAACAATAAGTAATACGATGGATAGCATTCACAAATAATGTAAAGTTATCTTAATGATCAAAATGTATCAAATTATTATTATGCTCTTGATTGTCGGTCGTTGATGTCGGCTTGGCAAAGTGAATCAAAGCCTCGTGTAGGCTACATTCGGCTTGGTGGGTACATGTCACGTATAGACGAAAGGTTAAGTCCTATAATTCGCGCAAATAACACCTCTGATTTCTTGATAAACTCCGACGCTGGTTGCAAACTCTACTGATGTGGCATAAAAATAAAAAAGTTATATTATTGAACACAGGCTTCTAGAAGCAATTCCATGAACTTGTTCTATCTTGGTACAATCAAAACCACAAGACAATTGATAAATATAACAATACTCATAATTGATCCGTACAAGGTAACTATGCAACATTGTACTCATTTGAATCTGAATTCGATTCGATAATTACCCAACTCCATTATATCCTACAGTTCCGAAATTTGAATTTATCGGGGAGTATATCATCATTCTTCAAACTAAACCTGGGCCATGCGATCGACAATACAGTAGAAACAATTAAGATATACGATACGATATAACCATGTGCCACTCATTTCATTGATCCCGGCATTTTAAAATGCACCATCACTGGAAACTTGTTTGTAACTAATGATCTACGAAATGAAATCCCGGTGAGGATACAAGTATTATCTGTAATTATGAATATTTGATTGGTAAACTAGTATATTAACTCAGTCGTGCCGATCATCAATTAGATACCAGTCTAGAATTAAAGAATTATTGTTAAATGAGGCAAACAATGTAAATGCATGAACTTACTTTATGATAATTTAAGCTCAACCCCCAAAACCGCTAAAACCCAACGGCTTGATTCTTATAATTTCATGTTTCTTGATGCCCAGTACTTGTGAATTATTGCTTCTTCAAAGTCTAGATTCTGGCCTTTCCTAGCCTAGGTACCTACATGATTGGATAATACAAAATATGATAGCTAAACGCGTAATACTATTGAGTTCATTCGATTTCAGTAAAACCTTACAATTTTCCATTCTTGGTGAAATTATCAAATGAGGCTACCATTGAAGACCCTGAATTGGTCAACTTCGTACATTATCAAGAATGAATTTGAAATTTGATTATAGATTTTTCGTACATATTTGACGTAATTTGCACAAAAGTAGTAAACTCCACACAAGCAGACAATTTATCATACAATGGTGGTCAAAAATATTTAATATCGCCACAATGGCAAGTATAAGCAACGATGTTGCAACCCAACTGACAGTCCTTACCAAGAATTTTGTTGCATGACGATAAATTTAGTCAAAACTAGTCAATAGACATATAATTTATCCTACAATGACAAAAAATACGAGCAAAATAAAGACAATAATAAACATTGACATAATCGCCGATAGCGCAATTTCGATACATAATCGAGAACACAATCTGGGTCGATAATATGCCGCCACGAACCCTTCATCAACATGAAGGTAGAATTACCCTCTCATTTATTTTTGTAACAAAAAAAGGATCTTCACCAAGAAAAATTGGAGTGTTGTAGTGACATCAACATATATCATTTGGTAATCATAATCAATTCATGCTGATATAAAACAATGCATTACTAAAATACAATGGAGGATATTTTTAACGAAAACCAAAATGCATACTTGGGTAGAATACCAACCAAACGATAATTTTTTATTTCCCTCCCTATCTAATAGCATAAACTCCAATGACATATCTGTAAGAAGTAAATTCACTAAATCACAATGGCAGACAATTTATCCAGACAATATCAAA
Organism: Candida sp. Y128-05E; assembly: GCA_037042355.1. Taxonomy (NCBI): domain Eukaryota; kingdom Fungi; phylum Ascomycota; class Pichiomycetes; order Serinales; family Debaryomycetaceae; genus Candida; species Candida sp. Y128-05E. Next base: position 34,164 of record JAXQKE010000122.1, on the reverse strand, counting down.
ATGACAACCAAGGACAAACAAAGAATCCAAATTTATCCTCACAAACAATACCATGGATAAACTGGATCAATGAAAACAGATATCTATGGAAAAGGAAGAATTTTGCTCATATGTGCTCTAATTCTATGACTTCCGAGAGCGGTCTTTCATTTTAACTAAAACACTTTGGATAAGGTAGTCAAAATTATTTAATATGCTATTGACATCGGCCATTGGGAATCAAACCCTGGGCCGATACCAAGTATTATTATTACCGAGCGCCGCGATTACCACAAGTTAGTGCAACTACGACTTCTATTTTCTCTTTAATTCAATACAAAAATCACTCCACCCACGGCTAAAGTATCTGGGTGTAAGGTTTGGTTGTATCTAGATTCGATTATTCGTACATGTACAATTTTAGACTTTTATTACTGTAGATCCACCATAGCTAACGTACCAGCTCCGTAAAGTACATTCTAATACATCTTCTGATAAGTGCAATCTCCGATAGATCTAAATTGGCCACGAATCAACAACTAGTAGTACAGAACACCATAGAGTGGTGAGAAGTGTTGGATATAGCCACGGGTTTACTGGTGCAACCACATGCAAATAAGATTAAACGCAATCCTTGCCGCAAGAAAACTTGACGTTGTATGCATGACATAATAATAAATCACCAAAACCAAAAGTAGGTTATTTTTGACAGCACAGTTTTGGTGTATTTACCCGCATGAATGTAGAAAATATTGTTGCCCCCCTGGATGACCAGGTTATTACGCTTCTCTTGATAAGCTGGTGTAACATTTCTTTGGGTTGAAGAGCGATAGGAGAATTAATAATTTTATGAAATGTCAATTTTTGCAGCAATCGTATTTTATGCGCTTATAGGGTTGGATGAGCGAAGTACGAGTAAAATTTTACTGGATAATGTTAGCAGGATGGATACAATCATTAGCTATAGATCTACGATGGTTGATTCGGCCTTGAACAGCTACGAACCAAACCATCTACAGTAGTCAGTATCCTAGTCAACCCTGTTCACGAATAACCATGCATAAAAATCTCATTGTTCGACCCATCAAAACTATTGTTTGTATAAACTCTAGATAAAGATTTCCTAAATCTGGCAGTAGAATAGGGTATTTGGTAGGTGTATTGGCGATTTTATTGTCGCCATTATTGTGGGAGATTATCTATTATAGGAATAATTATTGCTTTGGGGTTTATTTGACAGAAATGTCTTATTTTAGATAAGGTGTATTATTGTTTTTCCAGGCTCGGTACCTGGTGGTTGTGATCTATTATCATGTAGTCTTTGTTCCTGGAGAAGAGCAATGCGAAGCATAGCTCAAAAAGGATCAGAAGACAAATTGAAGAAATCAACAATCTTTATTTTTTTGGTTTTAGCCTCAATCTTCTCCTGTAACTTGTACACCTCATGTCAATCAATATATAGGCTTGAACCTACAGATTGATCAATCTTCTATCCATTCTTTTACGTCGTGTACATCTTGAACAATGGAAGTTATTCCCTGTTTACATACCCCAAATATACCTACTTATTTCTCTTGACTAATCTTCAATTGCATAATCCCCTGGTGGATATGTTACATCGCTAGAGTCCACTCCGTACTTCTCCACTTTTTTTTCCCTCGGCAACCAAATTTCATCTAAAGATAATTTGCAACATCAGTATAAGGTCCTCCATGTTTACGACTAAAGCACTAGTGTATATTTAGCTAATACTTTAGTTTATAACAAGTATAACTCTATATCTTATTTAGACGACTATTCATAAGTAACAATGGATACAATGGTTACTGAAGATGGCCAGAGTACAATAATAATTTTCTATGTTACATTGATATGACATCATAGTCCCTTACTTTCAATCGTCAATACACAAACAATGTCGAATCTGCTCTTAGTAGAACGCAAGCAAAACCCTTTGATATTTTTACGTCCTGATATCTCACTGGTGAAGGCTGAGCGTTTTTAGTTGACATATTTTTTGGAGCGGATATATTGTCAAGGAAGGTTCCGGGTAAGGCAGTTTTATTCAAATGTAGAAATAGTGCGAGACGGAATTTGCAGACCAGGTGATCTTCAGCTGAAAAAGATCGACATTAACACACACACCCTGTAGTTGTAACATGGGTAATCTGCCAGGTGAATCAAGATGTCGTGGGTACGTCATGTGTAGTAAATCAATTTTGGGATGTGTGTGTGTGTTTAAAAAATAACTGCAGAATTGTCTGCATGGCTGCCAAAACTTTGCTGTGGGTATTTTTTATGTGGCTCACGCAGAGGATTTTTATGAGAGTTTATTTTGTAATCAGAAAATTGATTTAGACTCAGACGCTAGATGTAAGTTCCATTTATTATTTATATAAATAACCAATCCGTACTAATTGAATTTTGCAATTATTAGTTGTGAGATTCTTTATGTCAACGGCAGTTTATTATTCAAATGTTAATATGTCAATCGAAGACGGCCATAAACATACTCTACCACCGCTAGCCCAAATCATGCCTCCAGTTTCTCAACTTCAATATCAACAAGATGCTATAAACCAAGTTAAATTGGAACATTCTCCAAAAAATACTTACACAACCACTAATGATTACACTTCAGGTACCAATACTCCTTATTCCGCTAATTACCAAACTCCAATTATTCCAATGTCTACTGAGAAATGTATTTGTAAATCAAATGCCAATAGAATTCCCAGACCAAGAAATGCATTCATTTTATTTCGTCAGAAATATCACCAGTCGGTTTTGGATGAAGGTAACATTATCAGAACCAATCCCGAGGTTTCTCGAGAATTAGGAAGAAGATGGAGAAATTTATCAGTAGAGGAAAAAGACCACTGGAATAATCTTGCTGACGAAGAAAAACAAAACCACGCTAAGAAGTATCCTGGTTATAGATACACTCCAAGAAGAAATGGGAAATCTAAGAATTGTCAAGCTTGTAGACAAAATTCTTTAAGACAACAACAAATGCAATTGCATAATCAACAATTGATGCAATTACAGCAAGATCAATACCAACAATATTTACAAATACAACAACAACAACAGCAACAACAAGTCCAACAGGTACAACAGGTACAACAAGTACAACAACCACAGCCACCCCCACAACCAACCCGGGTTCAATCCACCCCGGAAGTACCGTATCAACAACACTTCCAACCCAGCTACAATCATCCCCCACAACACAACCCTCAATATCAGTTTCAATTCTCTTACAACCAAGACAATTTCAATAACCAAGAAAAATTGTCGCCTTTATCTAATGGCAACATTCCACCTAATGCACAACCTACCCAACCTGCTGGTTCAGGTCAAAGTAATACTCCTAATCAAAACGAATACTTGAACTCTTATCCTTACATGGGTAATTATGATTTAAACCAATCACATCAACAACGGTTTAACAGTTTGCCTACCCCGGTAAACAATAGCTATGGGTTTGAAGGGTACCCACAAAATCAATAATTTGATTGAGGATGGAAACAAGTGTTGAAAAAACTGGGTCTGTTTGAACGTCAATTACTAATGGTAGCTTAACTGGCTACGAACACAAATCACCGCGTTAAACTTGGGTTGCTCCGAGTAGATTAAAGGCTCAGTACATTTTCAATTCATATTGTTTAATATTTTCTACATTACCTTTAAGCATTATTTAATTTCTTACTTGTTTTATTAGACGTGAATTTATAATATATGGTGTGAGATAAAAACTTGTAGTAGACTTGCTAAGCAAGCGAATCATTGTAGATTTTGCGAATGCCTTAGTTGCTCGTGAGGCATTCTACAGATGTGTCAAGACGCAATTTCCTCCTCCATTCCCCATGCAATAACTGTCCCTCCTCGTAGTTTCCCCTATCAAGCTTTGGGGTTGTGATTTGCAGTATTGAAAATAATACTTAAACCCTATAATCAAACGTTGTAATCTTTTAACTAGTATATGCAATTACCCGCCTCATTAGTTCTAGTGGCATTATTGTTTTTAACTTGATGTGATTGTTTTATTTCTTCTACACTTCAAAGTTGATCTTTCTGTCATTATAACCGCTGTACTATATCAACGGTTGCAACTGACTTATCGTTTGAAAAATGAAAATAATTTAACAATCTGGGGTTACCTCGTCTACATTGTTTCAAACAAAGAATTAAATGAAGTATATCGCTAAAAACTTGATCGAATTTCATTTGAACAAAACGGAAATCCAATAATATATTCCGAGTTAAGGTTGGTGTAACAAATCTGCATTACAAAAATGAAGTTTTGGACCTTCTCCTGTAAGTTCAATGATGGTAGATGAGCGGTTTGAAGGGTCAAATACAACCAGACAGAACCAACTTTTCCTCTGTCCATGATGAAGACCCGCCTGATGAGGTGAACCCTGGATATTTAGTCCTATTTGCATAAACATTCAAACTCAATCAGGATTGAAGTGATTTGGAGAATGTGGCCCAAAAACGTTCTTGTATGTCATAAAATCTAAAAGCCAGAATCGAATTAGAGATTCTGACTTTATCAATAAAACCCAGTCAAAAGTTAAATAGATTGCTAGACCTCGAGTGTGGAATTATGGCCCTGCTTGCATGGGACCAGATAACTTTTGAAGTTTTATTTCCAAGTGTGGCTTCAAAAGGCAAGCCAATGATTGGGACCAATATTTGACATAACCTTGGAATCATTTTACATAACCATGAAATGATGCTGGAATCTCAAACTCCCATATCTCAACAGCCCCCTTCAATCTTTCACATGTTGTTTAACTTAATATTATCTTCCTTGCAACAAACTTTAACCATCAGACTTAGTTCTTTAGATCACAACGATTAAGTAATGGTACATATGTCACTTTCAAGTTAATTTGACTGGTAAAAATGTATGAAATAGCACAAAACTTTAATCGATTATACTTTTGTAGTTCGTAGCCGTATGATTCTTATCAGTTCTTCTTTTTACCACACTGGTGCATAGAAGGGGGCTAATAAGGTTGGTATTGAACCTAATTATTCCTGCTCATGGCTTCGAACAAATTATCCAATCAAAGAAAACTAGCTGGTTAATACAAAGTTGGTAATTGTAAAAGTAATTGATATTTATATATTAGAAATTGATCTCGAGATAAATACAATGAGATTGTTACTTTGTCCAAAGATTCAATGGGACTTTACGATTCAAAATTTAATTTGCTTACCCTCGGTGGTATTACAAAAATCTTAGTTATTGATTAGATATCCTTAGTCATGAACTCAAAAAAAAAAAGTCTGAGCCACAAACAGATCATTATGATGGTGTGAACATCAAATAATGTTCAAATCTGTAGGTCAGTTGTGATAAAACTGTGCAATTAGAGGTTGACAATAATGCGTTTACATTGTCATGAAGAATGTAAATTGGCAGTAGAGAGAATTAGGCGGTAACTTGCCATGAGTATAGCACCACCCAATTTCCACTACATTTCTTGTCCTTTATACATAAACATGAAAGTCAGTGGTGTTCATGCCAACATGTACAATTAAACCATTAAAAATCGTCGAAACTGTCAAATCTGTATGAATTATCATGAAAACTGTACAAACTTATACTTCCAAAAAAAGACGGCGAAGTGTCCTTGATAAGGTTGTGAATATGTATATACCACAATTTGAGTGGTTTGATGAATTCCTCGATATCCGTGACATACCATTGTCGTGTTTAAGCAACCAATGAGCTTGCAAAATCAATTGGTATGAATTGACAAGTAATACTCCAGACAAACATTTGCAAGCTAGACAGCGCCTTTTGATTTCTATTTGATTAACCGACACTCCCACAACGCATAAATCCAATCCATCACTGATGATCAAGCCAATCAACCCCCAGGATGCTAAGCGCTTCGTTTAATATAAAAATCCCCTTAACCCAATGATGCTATAGCTAAACCCGAAACCAGCCACCGGCATTACAATCTATGGAAACATCAGGTACGATACAATCAACAATACCCAACCATCTTCTGGAACCAGAAATCCCACTCTTAAACCACCATGACTTTGGTACATTGAAAATATGCACTAATGATTGATGTAACAATTATACCATGGAAAAAATAAAAATAAACCTTTAAGTTACCGTTCCTGAGAATTGATAAAGAATTTCAAATGCAATGGTATTTTTACAAAATAGTTCTTAAAAATATTGGATTGTCGGTATATTTTTACAAAATAACTTCTGAAAATATTGGTTCATCGTGATATTTTTCACCATCCTATTCTAATTCATAAAATCATTATCTACAAATCGTCACCACCTATCACATTGTTATGTAAGTTTTAGTGACAGAACAATGACATCAGATCTTATTGTTATATTTTTTACGTAAGTTCCGCTGCAATTAGAAGTATCGCGTATAATTTTCCTGAACCTACAGAGGAAAATTCTCACCACCATCCAAAAAGGGAAAAGAGATATTAATACTTCCTTTTACTCTTTCCAGAACAGCATCAAGCGGGTGATAAGGTTTGGGGGACATTCAAAGTGTAGGTGAAATTGTATTTTGCCGTGCTGAGGTACATTGACACAAAGCCAACAGTTAGCGCCGAGGTGGTGGTGGGTTATTGCAAGAATATCGTGGAGTATATACATAATTGACTTGTCCAAGACACATATAGTCATTTACAATATTGAGCCAGGAAAAAAACGGCCAAGTTGGGCTGTCCAAGCCCATGCAAATTAATGTAGTTTGAGCTGGCGTTTGAATTTCAAAGTGATGTCATGCGCATATTAGTCATGATTAGAAATAAAATAAAATCAAGGTTGAATGTGAATGGGTAAAGTTCTTCGAGTTGTAATTACTATGTTTAGAAACTGGTCAAGTTGGTCTTGATCCAAGTTTGCAAACTTCGGTTGTGGGCTTTGAAAGCTTCCTTACTTTGTATAATACCTCGTTTCTACTATTGTTCTTAACAATACCTTTCAACTATTGCGTTCGATCTAATTTTGTCAACGGCAAAACTTTCCTCGCGCATTCCTGAAAGTGAAGGGATTATTTTTAGTGTTTTGGAGTTCTTGCTGCACCAATCGGCCCCCAATAAGTATTGACTAATGCCGGCCAACTATAAACGTGGTTGTGTCCCACTACAAAGTTTAAACCAACATCGAGAGAATCTGATAGTAAACCTTGTTATGGCTGACATTTGTTTAGTTATTTTTTAGACAAAAGATTTACGATTGTAATCTGAGTGATATGGTTATTGTACTAGTATAATAAGAATAAGATGATACATTGTATTATTATCAGGTACCATTATCTCCTCTTTTTTATTTTGTAAATTTCTTTCCACAGTGATGAGGAAAAGAAAATACCAGTTTAAAAATATCCATCAACCTCGTGTGCAAAATAAAATTTATTGAAAAATAATGGAATGTGCTCCTCAATTCAGCCCAGTTTCCCCTTGCCTTGATGAAGAAAAAAATCCATCAAGAAGGTGACTCCGATCGGATCTAATTACTTCACCTGTGGGGTTTGTTAACCAGCGTCCTGCTAATGCAAGATAGGCTCAGATTTGGACCAGTGAGAATTAATTTCACATTATTATAAAGGTTATTGCAGCATTTTGCATAGTTCCGGATTAGGGGTTTGGTTGGAAATGTGTTTATTCAACATTGTCGACGCAGAATTGTTGGCCAAGACCCTTCGCTTAATAATTTTTGGTGAGATCTATAGCAACTTGGCTAAAGTGGATATTATAGGGTTCGTAATTCACAATATGTTTACGACAAAATAAACGCACCCCGACTACTCTTGCCAAAATACATTTGTTGGACCTATGTTCTCCCGAAAATCACAACGGCTAACGTCCCGCCAAGGAAATTCTTATAGGAAATTGATAAGAGATAGTATTTGGTCTTTAATGACGTAGGACCCTTGACAAATCCGGGGAGAATATTACCAAGCTTTATCTGAGTTTGCGTTTTAAATCAATGGCTCTGCAATTTCGGAATATTTTCACAATGCCATTTACGCTAGAAGGGTCTGTAAACAAGGGGTTATACAAACTAGGTATCCATCCCCTCTAGTAGGCGCTTACCATGGAAGCTGGAAAATATAAGATGTGATGAATTTGAAAAGTGAAATATTTTTGCAACCAGCCAGTGTTTTGCGACATATCAATCAACCTGGTTACTTTAATTTGATCTCCCTGGCAGCTAAGATTATTCTTGCAAATTGGTCCTAGATTGGAGAAGCTTGTTGTGAATTTAGATTATGTTAACACTCTCAATTGCTATGAATGAATACCTTATCTGAATTGACTTGAAGTTATACCGTTGGAACGTTGATATCATGATCCTCCTACAACCTTACCATCTTTTGAATAGTTTACTTGCTGGATCGTTGAAAACTCTGTCTTGATATCGTTAGATCCGATAATACTAACACATTGTAAATTTTTGGTGTTGAATAATTACAATTTCTTGATAATCAAAAATGATTCGTTGGGTATTCGTTATGCTCAGTTGCTCAAGAACCAAGCGAGATATTTCCACGTGGTATTGTGTCCATTTTCGTGGGATCAATTTTCTGTGTTCAAATTATCAACAAAGTGGTTTCAGTCCCAGGTTCGTTTTCCGAATAGCAGATCGTTTTTTACCTTCAGAAAGACTAATTGACCCGTAATCTAAAATAATTGTGAGGTCGATTTAATGGCTTTGATATTTTGGTCGCTCTAACGAAACCATATGCATGGAACATAAATTCGTTCTGTCAAGGTATTTTTAAAGGTATTTTTCGAGGTATTTTTCTGTTGTTGATTATGCCGACAATATTCAGAATCTCGAGATTGTCGAAGTATCAAGAGGAGCACCATATCAATACTTCAATCGCAATTGGGTCGTACGTATACATTTGTTTTTTTTTCTATTTTCTTATTTTTGTTAGTTTTCTATATTAATTTTACTACCTATTATGCCTAATTACCCTAAATATCTTCGCCAAAACTATCGATCGTAACAACCTCACCCGGTTTGAAAGGAGGTAATCCCAAGAAAGGACATCCATCGCATCTGAAGGCGTCACCCAAGGAACACGAGCCACAGCCCCCAGTTTTACCTTCAATGGTGAAATCAATTTCGGTCAATTCGTCAGACGTCAACTTTACAGGATTACTTTTCAATTTCTCTTCAATCTTGATTGCTTCCAAAGTCGCAGACTGGGCCATTTTACCCAACACAGTATCTTGTAACGATCTTTGCAGGGAGTCCTCTGCTTCTTCCAACTCTTTCAAACCACAAGTACAGTCTTTACAGGCCTTTCTTCTTTTTTTACCATTAGGCAATTCACATTTCTGGGGAATAATAACATTGGATGTGAGACCAGAGTCGATAATCAACTCATCTTCATTGATTTCATCATCGGAATCATTATCTGAGAAGTAAGATAATTTGGTTTGTTGTAATTTACGCTTCATCGACAGAACTTCATCCTCATCTTCGGTAGAAGCATCAGTTAAACCATCAGGCGAGGATTTACTAGCAGGAGCTTTCTCTAATTTCTTAAATTTAGGTAACTTCTTTAACCCCGAAGTATTTGTTGATTTTTTCAACTGAACCGATTCTACTGGTTTAGGTTTTAACCAAGTATTATTTTCCACTATGAAACCACTCATTAAAGCATCTAAATCTTGAGTTGAAGGTAAATCACCCGATAAAGTACCATCGAAAGTCAAAGTAGAGTTCAATAAACGAATTAACACTTGAGGCATGTTTTGTTCTCTATCATTTGGGTTCAAGTATATTATCCTATCATAAGTGTTAGGAGGTAACTCTATTATACCTTTGGTTACACGATCAATGATTTGTTGATGGATTTCAGCACCTTTATACTGAGATTCTATAGTTTTTTTAGTCTCTAGTACTAACTCCTGGTCAGTGACTACTGTAGGGTGTAATAACAAAAGCACTTGTACCATAATAATCTTGTGATATAACTCCTAGTGTATAAATTAAAGAATTAATTAAAATGATTTCTAAGCGTCTTCTGTTAATCTAAGAAAAAATAATTTTTAATTGATTGTCACGTGTGACTCATAAATTTTAAACCAATACTTAACGACCTATAAGTCAGTATCAGAAGCTATGACGAATTTATGAGTCAAAAATATATTGTAATACATATACTATAAGAATTGAATATTAAATGTTTGTAATGAAAGGTTGGGATTTTGTGTAATGTCCTCTTTTGTAAAAATGAACGTCGAAGCGGCTGAATTAACCTAAATATAAGCTTTCGGTTGGCAATGAGTGAATTAAACACCGATAATGATCGTAATGCAACTGTTGCTAAGTTAATTGGAATTGGATGGAAAGCGGACAAATGCCCGGTTTCCAACGAGTTTGGAATTAAATGAAGTGTGATCATTATCGATGTTGTGATCACTATCGATGTGTCTGTAGCATTAATGGGTAGTCTTATCGAGTCACTATGGTCTGTGTTTAGTTTGTGCTGATTTCTGAATCTTATAGGATTATTAGGTTAATATTATTTTGATGAATAACAAACCAAAGTGACGATTTTTGAATTATTAGGTTAATATTATTTTGATGAATAACAAACCAAAGTGACGATTTTTGAATTATTAGTTTATAAGTTATTATGAATAATATTCAACCATATCATCGTTCAGATGATATTTCCAAATCATGAATTAAAATATTAAGTTTTATAATGTATTATGAGGAATACTAATATACCATCATTCGGATGATATTTCCAAATTCATCATCAACTCTGACGAACGAAAATCTTAAATTTAAATTAGTTTCATGAGGTATTATGAATAATACTAATGTACCATCCTTCGGATGGTATGATTCCATGAATAATCCTAACATACCATCCTTTGGATGCCATGTTAGTTTTATTCCTCATCCTCATCCACGTCAATATCCGTTGCATCTTCATCCTCATCCTTATCTCGTTCAATCTGATTCATAATCCCCAGAATTGGCGGTAGCGTCGTCTTACTCGGAGAATCGCTATAACTGTGATTCCTCGAATGGCCAAACTTAATCGCTTGCGGCGACGAAAGACTCATTAGAGATAAAACTGCATCCTGTTCATTATTCTTATCTTCATTCAACGCTACATTCAACGGGGGCAAACTGAATCTATTCATCTTCAAATCGACAGAAGGCGCCCTAGGCTTAAAATCACCCAGGCCCGACCTTTTATGACTAAACGAACTTCTCTTCTTCTTGCGTTGGCGTGATATAGCGGCCAACAATGCATCATGAGCCGAAGAATCATCTTTAGGTGTGGGGATATCTATCCTCTGTCTATCTAAATTCGTCGGCACTGACTGGGAGGAGGGCAATCTATTTGAAATTGCGGTCGCATTTTCAAATGGATTTAGTAAATTAGGAGCAACGGTCTTTTTTGGAGACTGTTGTAATGTTTGCAAGTTTAGATTAGCCGTTTGTAATGATTTATCCGGGGACCAAGAACTCGCAGAGTTCTTGGATTTTGTAGGACTAAAAGTAATATCAGTAAAAACAAACTTATTAGCTTCCTTTTCAGGTAAATTATTCAAAGCCGAACTTAATTTATTCTTTAATTTATTCGAAATCTCTGAAAGAGAATCGACATCTTCTTCCAGATTAAATTGCAATTTCTTCGCCATTTGAAAATACTGAGGAGTCTTTAGTTTCTTTAACTTCTCATCATTATCTTCTGTAGTATATCTTGGAGTTTCCAAGATATTTTCAGGCAGTCTAGTATGGTCGATAGAACTTCTTTTCAAACCAGGTGAGAAGGGCAAATTCAATCGTGGTTGCTCGGGAGTGGTCATGTATTGTTGAGATAACCTATTGGCTCTAGTGGGTGGTGGAGGAGTGGAAGGTCTCCCCTTGTCTCCTGTGGTTGAGTGTTCCATCTGTATGGAATCTAAAGCAAAAAGTATTAAAGTTAGTCTATAAGAATATAAATAATATATCTGGTTGGTAATATTTACTATTATTGGAATTTTGTGTCACTATAAGAAAAAACAAAAATAGACGGTGAACACCGAAAAAAGAATTTAGCAAGAGACTCAGGAGATACCAATAATCTTACATAGATCTCTATACAATCTACTTTCTCTACTATCTAACTAACCAATTTATATACAACTTCCATAATTAATAGTACTACTATTTCTAGTCACAGTTCTTTTTTTGTTGGTATTTTAAATTTCTTCCAAATTCTTCTTTGTTACTCTCCTACCTAACTCTCTTTGTATTTTCCATTGTTTACCACCGTTGAACTTAATTTTATGATTTATTCTCCATGTGAATAATATTGTTTGGGGAATGTATAATTATTGTTCTATTTATTTAGTTTACCATATTGTCATTGTATAGACAACTATTTCCAAGTATGGAAAAGTATGGAAAATGTAGAATGGTAATAAGTCAAGGGTAAGATCAAGGGGTGATAAGGGTGGGCGTGGTTTGAGTGGTGGAGAAGTAGGCGAAGGCAAGGAATACGTCAAGTGGGGTTAAAGAAGGGGATACGTATAATGATAAGATTCATGTACTAACAGATTTAGTTTGCTATGGCTACGTAATAATGTGTCGGCAAAGCTTAAGCCTTGCCTGGAATTCTTTTTTTATATAGGTATTCTTTTAGATTTAATTGGATTGTTGTACGAGAGTATGATATATCCTGTTGTGTTGACATAATGTACCATTGAGATTGAATAATTTTATGTGGCATACTTCTTTTCTTTTTATCACCTTCGCTTCATTAACAATGCTTTTCCTGGCAAATTATTTTCTATCATGTTAAAAATCATCTCTATATTGTTACTGGTACCATCGGGTGGGGTAGATGCCTGGGTCCTCTGCACGCTTCAAGGCACTCAACCTTTGCATTGACTTTTTCTACATGTCGACGATTTGCAAGAAGGTAGGATGTGTTTTTAGCATGTCATGATATCTCGATAATTTAAGTAGGATGTATTTTCACCTGTTCAATGTTCAAGTGGAATTTGATGAAATCATGTCAAAATACTGATATCAACATTTGCAAGCCCTTAATTTAGTTCTGGTACATTTTATTGGGGTATTTTACTGAAATTACTAGATTCAATCAGACTGAATCAGGATTAGTTGTTGGTTTGGTGATTTTTTGTGGTTTTGGTTCCATATAATTGTAGTAAATTTGGTTATTTGATATTGTTTTCATGTATAGGTGTTTCCCATTCTATTAAATTATCAATTCGTTTATTTATGATTATATGGACTTACTACTGGTTGTGGTTCACTACATCTTAGTTTTGTTCAGTTAACTAAGTACACCACTTGTGTTATTTCTGTTACATCTAGCTGCTATTCGAGATATTTATTTGACCATTCACAAGATTATTTTTCACAATCGATTGTAGAGTTAATGGTTAATTTATCAGTAGAAGACAAGTGATGTCGATTATATTTTCAACAGGAATTTGACTAATTCAAATTTAGATAAGACCTTACAATTATAATCCACTAAATCTACTTTCTAGTTCCTGTCATTTCCATCTCTTTTCTTGCCTCGTATAATTCCACATTTCTTTTGATAACGAAAAAGAAAACCTACGAAAAAATAAAAATAAAAAAGATTTAAAGATAGTTCTGAATAGTATTACATCTTATTAATCAGTATGACTACTAGTAAACATATATACAAGGGAAAGATCTTATTCTTACATGGATACACCCAATCCTCGTCGTTATTCTATGGGAAATCTTCGGCTTTAAGAAAACGATTTATCAAATTGGGTTACAAACCAATCTACCTTCAAGCTCCAATCAAATTGCAACCTAATGATATACCAGGAGGCTTGGATGCGTTCGACGATAACAACAGAGCATGGTGGGTCAAACCTGGCTTGAATAACGATGGAGTTGCTATTCAAGATAGTATCGATACCATTAGAGATTATATTCAAAATAATAAGTTAATCGAAGATGAGGATTTACTGCAACCCGAAACCGATGAAGAGAAAAACTTACCTATTGTCGGTTTGGTTGGGTTCTCCCAGGGAGCATGCTTGTCGGGATTAATTGCTAATAATTTTGCATCCATTTTCAACACTGATCCATTGAAATTTGTCATATTGTATTCTGGATTCAAATTAGACACTACTAAACAATCAGGTAATAGTGAATATGATCAATATTATAAAGCCGAACCTTCTGGAGTCAAATATTTACATGTTTATGGTGAATTGGATACTATCATTGATGAAACCAGATCTCTTAGTCTTTATGAAATCACCAAGCAAGACTCAACTATTTTGAAACATCCAGGCGGTCACTTTGTCCCCAATTCAAAAGTATATGTTGATCAAGTATTAAATTGGGTGCAAAATGTCGGCAACGAGCTGTCGCCCTCCGAGACAAAGGAAGACGATATAGATGATATATTGTCTATGATGGACAATGTAGGTAAAGCATAGACATGTTTATCAGACAATTATTTATTAGGTTTGCATTTATAGATTCATATATATATTGGAATATAGTGGGATCAGCGTACTGTAATGTTTAAAAGAAATGATCTCTCCCGGCTTTCAGTTCAGACTTTTTTTAGAGGCATTAGATTTAATCATTACATAATTACAGAAGTAGCTATAGAGATATTAAGATTGTAGCTTAGAAGATGTTGAGAATATGTATTGCTGTATGCAAATAGAAGTGGCAGTGTTGTCTACAGGAGAAAGTGATTGAGCCAAAATAAGTTGTATAGAACGTTTTTACTACAAATGTGTTAATTAGAATGCGGCCAATGTTATAATTTATTTCTTACTACCAAAGTCACCGAGGTTATATGGAGCAAGTAAGACAAATGTTTTTCAAAATCCAGGGGCTTAATGCTTATCCCATGTCCAGGTTCTGCAAGTTACTGCTATTGGGGATCTGCGGACAAAATTTAAATTAAAAACGACAATTAGTGGGTATTCAATCTGATTAATCAAACAAATTATATTATTAATTTTGTCAGGTAAAGCAGTGGGCTGATCCATCCTTGTTGTTGCTGTCACAAGTTATCATGAAAGTTGATGATTTACCAAATCATATCATTTTCAATATTTTCAACAATTTAGCTGTAGGGGAAGTCAAAAAGATAATGCCGTCTTTATCACCACTGACTTATTCAATTGCAATCGAAAGAATATATCTTAACGAAATAGCATTAGTTAATAATGAAGAGAAAGATTCCTACAACAAAAATGAACCTATATTGGGAATAGATGATTTCCAAAGTTTATTAAATCAAGAACGATTTAGATCATACCCCACTAAACGCTTACGTATTTTCTTTTATACTTATGCCAACGATGAAGTAGGTTTTATTGTTGGTAAATTGTTTAGGAAATATCCCTTTTATTTTGAAAACATTGCTCAAATAGAAATACTGATTGGAGAATGTCCTACTTTGATGGAGGAACCTTATCACATTTTGCAAACTTTGACTGGTGTGAGTGATATCATAGCTTCACATATCACTAGTTTGGTGTTTCAAAATTGTCTAATTGCAGAATATGATTATACATGGACGGATTTCTTTAGTAAATTCAAAAACTTGAAAACTCTATGGTTGGAAACTTGTCTTATAAACGAATGGAACCCTATATTAGACTCAATCCATGTGCTCCTGGTTTTGGAAAACTTTCATTTGGGTAATAATGAAATAGAACTGATTTCACCATTCTTCATCGAGAGCCTACCAAAATCATTGGTTTTCTTATCATTGCCGTTTAACAAGTTCCACGCTTTCTATATAAATAATTTGAATGATCTACTACCAAACTTTCAAAGGCTCGATCTATATCAACTGGAAAATTTAACTTATATTGGTTGCCATAGCTTTACGAAACCAGATTTTGAGTTGGATATTCGAGATTCCGAATCATTAAATCCCTTGCTGAAATTTAAGTTAATTGATCAATCACAGAGAATTGGGTTCACCGTTAAGGAAGATAGACCTTCTTCTATCCGTTCTATTGAGTTAAATGACGAGTTAAATGACGAGTATGATCCTATTAGAGAAGAAATCGATGATAATAAGGGTTGGTCAGATTAAAATGGGGTTTTTTATTAAGTGTGTATTCGATATCTGTAATTTAATGAGTGTAACTAACCATCTATGTAGCCATGACCCCCATATTATTTTAGGGGAACCATTAATGGAAAACACCCCTATGGGTTATAAGCCGATTTTGCTGTTTTTTATTAGATTTATCTTTCCATTATTTCAAAGCTAGTAGCTAGGTAAGTTTGATTTGAAGTGTCTATTTTTATTATTATTTAGCGACTATATAATGCTTCTATACTCTTCTTAAGGTTTTTTGATAATCAATATATCTGTTATTTTTCTCCTAAGAGGTAATTACAAATGTTTTTTTGCAAATTCTCTCAAATTCGTTCAAATTGGGATTTTAAACATTTTTCAAAGATATATCTAAAATAACCTGTAGAGCAACCTCAATACCATCCACTTATACTCCCATCCTTTCCAACTCCTTTATATCATCATTTACAATCAATTGAAGCAATTTTGCAACATTTTCGTGCGCCAACCAAAAAACCATAGAAAATGTAAACATCAAAATGTTTGTTTACAACAGCCTAATAGAGTTAACAAGCACACACATTGGGGTTATCACATTGAATAGACTATAAGAAGGTGATTTATATGTAGTGATGATGAGTTCACAGCCTGGTAGTTTATTACGAAAAAGTAATGGAAGACCACTTGTACTAGGATCAGCAACAAGAACTAGTTTTCATGAAAATGGATTATTTGAATCAATAACGAATCCAGGAAGAAATAGATTGCTGTTAAGTAATAATAATAATGCAAGCACAGGAAATACTTCAACTGCCATTAAACGAAGATCGGTGTTATCAACACCGGCTTCAACAACCAAGCGCCGACAAAGTTCGTACCTTGCGTCATCACAACCAAATTCACAGCAAACACCACTAATACCACTTCAAGGATCATCACAGACCCCCTCATCCCAAATAACGCCAGATCAACGGCCTTTGAAAGATAAAACCTACTTAAATTTGATGGCACAGGAGATTTATGAGTTTCTTGTACGAAATCAATTTGAAACAATGACCAATCATTCATTAACACAAAAGGCGTTGAAAAATCCTACCCAAAAAGATTTTACCATCATGTTCAAATTCATTTACAATAAAATTGACAGTTCGCATGAATTTAGTAAAGCCATCGATTCCGAAGTGTTTACTTTATTGAAGAATCTAAGTTATCCCTTTCTCGATTCGATAAACCGATCACAAATATCAGCAGTTGGGGGGCAAAATTGGCCCCAGTTCTTGGCAATGTTATATTGGCTAGTGAAACTAAATTTAAATATGGACAAAATCACTGCCACTGGTATTGATAATTCAATCATATTTACAGAAACAGATGCTGATAAGATTCTGATGGATTTCCTTGCCAAATCATACCGCGGGTTCTTGCACGAAAAGGATGATTATGATGCAAATTTAAACAAATTAACCCAAGACTTTCAACAATTGAAAATAAAATTAAATGAAGATGTTGAGAATTTAGAACAGGAAAACTCGATAATCAAGGGCCAATTCAATCATTATAACCAACAAATGATTGAATTGCAAAAGGCAGAAACTAAGTCTAAAGCGTTGGAAGAAGATTTGGTGACATTCAAAGCGTATATTGAAACGATGGAACATCGGAAATCTCAATGGCCAGAAAGTTTAGATAAAGTACGAGTACAAATTAATAATCATGAAGAAGAATTCAAACAGAAAGAACAGGAAAAATTGAATTTGCAACAGCAATTACGAGATAGAAACATCACGGTGGAATTGTTAGACAATATTAACCTAGAACGCGATAAGTTATCCAAAACCATTGATTCGTTGAATGATGATAATTTGAAATTAAATCAAGCTTTGGAAGTTACCGAAATTGAATTAACCAAGAATTATCAATCTCTTGATAATTTCATTAAAAACTACAACAATGCCATTGAAAAGATCAAACCCCTCAACCATGATTTTAAAATAAGTATAAATCCCCAAATAATAAGTAACCGACAAGTAAACTCATCCCAGAGTTTTGACACTAATCAAATAATCAATAAGATTTTAAAACAAGAGAAGATTGCTTTATTACAGGCTAATCATGAAATCCTGGATAATATTAACAAAATTCGTGATGAACAATTGAAATTGGAAGAAGAGTGTAATAATTTACAGGAAAACATTTCCGAGAAATCAGAAACTATTGAGACTATAGCGTCGAAAATCATCGGATTGAAAAGCGCCTATGACGAAAACTATCAAAATATGATTAATAACACTAATCAAATCAGTACTGAAAATGAAAAACTAGAACGTGAAATGAGAACGATCAAGATCAAAACTGACCAAGAATATATAACCTTGGAAAACCAATTCCAACGGTTTTCCATGTTATATGATGAATTAAGTCACTCCACGTCAAGATCCAAGACTGAATTGACTAACAAATGCCAAAAGTTTTCGTATGTTGTTGGAAATTTCATTCTGGATAATCGTACTTATTTATTACATTTACTAGACTATGTTGATCAAGAATTGGAAAATGAGCAATTTAGTACCCCCGATAATGAATAATCAATCAACCACCCCATTCACCATATTGTTGAATAATCTGCATAATTATTTCTCCCCTGTATTATTTCAAAGTTTTATAGATTGTACTAAAAGTATATTGTATTACTAATATTAATTATAAAAAAAACCTGTAGACGGAAGGCATTTTCCTTTCTAGTAAATTATAGTTGATCTACTTGATCTACTTTCACTCTGCTTATAAGTTATCTGGTAAACTTAATGTGTTTGTTTCCTGCATATCTCTTCGCTTAGATTCCAATATTGATATTTAGTAATTGAAACAGTATACTGAATAATAACTACTATGGCAGATATCAGCGTGTATATTACATCAGATTTAACCTCTTCTGAACGAAGAATATCACCCCAATGGGACTTGGCATATTTGAAATCGAGATTGGAATTAATAACTGGAATTCCACCAAAGTATCAAACTATTCAATACTATTCTATACCTAATTCAAATGAATATCACACAATATGTGATGGTAAGAATCCTACACAAGAAACAATTAATGTGAATGATTTGAAAATCATTCCTTTTAGTCGCTTACATATAATTGATGAAAACCCTGATTCGGAGTTACACGGTTTGAGAGATGATGAAGAAGAGGATGAAGATGTTGCATTTAAACTCAGCGAAGAAGAGTATGCAAAAAGACACGATTCAGCATTACAATGGAAACAGAATAATAACCTCGGACGATTTGATCCTAAATTCAATGAAGTGAAACAGAAAGCTGTACTGGAAAATGAATCTTTAGCAGGAAAGATGCAAGTTGGTAACAGATGTAGAGTTATAAATATTGAAGGTGAACGTAGAGGGGTGATTAAATACGTTGGCAAAATCGATATGTTAGATAATGGTGAAACAGTGTGGATTGGTATAGAATTTGACGAACCAGTAGGGAAAAATGACGGTTCAATCAACGGGAAGAGATTCTTTCAAGGTAGAAACAAACATTGCAGTTTCATCAAGCCAAAACAGGTAGAAGTGGGTGATTATCCCGAATTAGATCCGTTTGAAGACTCCGAAGATGAAGAATTGTAAATAATTTTATGAACGAAGTGAATCAATTTGTGATTCTAGCGAGTATGTAGAATCTATGAATGAATCTAGTAACTACTAGACGATCAAATGGAAAGATTGATGATCTATGGTTCAATTGAAGTTTTGCAAAAACCTGGGCCATATAAATTTGAAACCAACCACAACTCCGAAGATGAAGAATTGTAAATATGTTGGAGAGTATAATCTGAAATAACAATATATGAATATAGTAACTATGACAATAGTCCTTTCCTTTCCATCAGCTTCCAGAGATTCCGAAATGGCAGCGCTACCAATCGCGGCTCACACCGCTATCAGTATTTCCCAAAACTTTTCAGTATAGTAATCATAACACCAAAATGTTTGAATTCATATACGACTACGTGTCGAGGGAAACTTTCATCAAATACTTCAGATTAACTTTGGTAGTATCTGTATACTTATTAGCTCGACAACTATACTCGAATTTTGCCAAAACTGCCTTAGTTAAACGTCAAATTGCCGCTGACGAGAAGGAAAAGTTGGAAAAACCGGCTAAGGAAAAAGCCAAGTTGGAAGAAAGGGAAAAGAAATTAGAAGAAGAAGCTAAATCTTTCGGTTGGGGTAAAAAAACTAGAAGAAATGTTAAATTGCAACAGAAAATATTGAATGATACAATTGATGAGTTAAGATTCCGAGAACAAGGTGCTTATGATGCTGCTGAAGATCATGATATTGAAGATTTATTAGAAGATTAGAAGAGTAATCGTAAGGTGCAGTTTTAAGTAGTTTATAGATTTTGATGGCGTAAAAAATAGAAAAATAGCCAATATTATTGCATAGTGTAAATAGAATGGTTACTTAATACACCTTGTACAAGTATTATTAACGCTAGTAGTGTTCCTTTGAGTAGTTATTCTTTGTTTATAGACATCATTAAGGCCATCTCAAAAACCATCACGTGACTGAAATATCCATCTTGAAAAATCGATTTTTTATACTGTAGGAATAGAGCTTATATCCATCAACACAGCAGATTACTACAAATATGGCAGGTGACCCATTTTTATCTGATCCTAGTAGAAAGAGAAAGAGGCCGAATCAAGGTGGAAGAAATTCCAAACCGAATGGATCTCGTAATCAAAAATCTAATGGTAAATCACGTCAAGCTGGTCCTAGAAGAGATGAGGAAATAAGCGGAGATGATTCTGAAGATTTAGATGAAGATAGTGATGCTGAATCGGTTATTGACGATGAAGATGCTAGAAATGATGATGAGTTGGACTCTGACGAGGAGTTTGAAGGTGAAAATGAAGCGGATAAAAGAAGAAGATTGGCCAAACAGTATTTAGACAATTTGAAATCTGGTGAATTGGGTGGTGATGATGATTATGATGCGCAAGACTTAGATGACGATATTGTTGCCAGAAGATTACAGGTCGATGTTGCTGAACAAAAGGGGCATATCTATAAATTCTTAGGTGATAAAATATCGGCCCAATTGGAAGAAAACATCAAGGTCATAACCACTAGAATAGGTGCTAGAAATCTCACTAGTATGACTGTTAGATACCCAAATCTTTACACAGTATCTAAAGATTGTCAGATTGTCAAATGGAATATATCCGGTAAACCCCACAGAATAAAGCATACTAAAGGTGGTGCTAAATTCAAGGAATTGAACACCGACCAAGTGCAAAAGAATCATCACTCAGATCAAATTACTTGTATTGCAATTTCCCCAGATGGTAAATATATCGTTACTGGTGGTATCGACTCTCGTTTGATAATTTGGTCAAGTGAAAATATGGTTTGCTTAAAGGTTTTACCTACGCGAACTCCAGTTAATGCTATAACCTTCAGAAGAAATACAGATCAATTATATGCCGCCTGTGCCGATTTGAGAATACGAACTTACTCTATTAACCAATTTAATCAGTTGGAAATTTTATATGGACATCAAGATAATATCACCGATATTGCTGCTTTAGCTCGAGAAACTTGTGTTTCTGTCGGGTCCAGAGACAAAACTACCATGTTTTGGAAAATCGCCGAAGAAACAAGATTGACATTCAGAGGTGGGGACCACGAGCGTAAAAAGAAAAAGAATGATGATAATTCAGTGCCATTTTACAATGAAGGGTCTATAGAAGTGGTTTCGATGAATGACGAATCTCATTTTGTCACGGGGTCAGACAATGGTAATATCGCTTTATGGTCTTTGGCCAAGAAGAAACCGTTGTTTGTACAAAGATTAGGTCATGGTTTACAACCACAAGTCGCTTCTACTACTGCTAGTGCAGAAACTTCCCAGGAAATTGCCGCAAGACAAATCCCTCAAGCCCAACCCTATTGGATTACTGCCATTCATGCTGTTCCATTCAGTGATGTTTTCATCACTGGTTCGAATAATGGGTCTATAAAAATATGGAAAATCGGACACGATGGGTTCCGTAATTTTTCCTTGATTGGTGAAATAACAAATATGAAAGGTTATATTGTCAAGATTGAAACCGTGGAGATTCCAAACGAAAATAAGTTATCAGTGTTCGTCTTGACTAGTAAAGAACATAAATTTGGTAGATGGTTTGATAAGGTTGAAGGTGCGAGAAATGCATTAGTTAGTTTTACGGTAGATATATAAGAGACCATCATTTAGCATAATTTACACCTAGCATAAAATACACCACTTTGTACAAAAATTCCATTTTATATTTTTATATTTTTGAATATATCTAATATACATTGTAACAACCTAAAAGGCGGCTTCATCCCCATCATCGTCACCAGCATCGTCGTCCTCGTTATCGAAGTATTTTTCGGCATTATAATCGTCATCATCTTCTTCTTCGAATTCATCATCGAGGTCTTCTTCTTCCTCGTCTTCTACATCATCTTGATTTTCGTCAATATCATCGGTCATACCCTTTAATTTCTCCAAGATTGATTTAGCTTCATCATCCTCGTCATTGACATTGGCAATACCATCTTGTTTTATGTCAAATTTTTTCAACCCACCGTTAGACTTGTAAGTAGATAATTCCAACAATTTTTTCTTTTGCTTACCAGTTACACCCATTACCGAGTATAGTTCTTGAGGGAAAAACTCTATTTGGTATGGATGTTCTTCGATAGTTTTACCAATTTTCTTTACTTTTTTATACCTATCGGAATATCGTTCTATTCCATCAGGCTCGGTATTTTTGCGTTTCAAATCTGTTTTAGCCGAATCTTGATGCGTAGCGTCGTAGATGGTACCAGTGCAGAATGCACCATCAGCCATTCGTTGAGCAAAGGAAATCGATTGTGTAGCCGAATCTTCTTCATCTTTGGTTAAAGCGCCATGTATAGGTAGTACCAATATTGGTTTTTCTGTGGAATATCCATTGGATAAGATATCATTGTATTCTAAACCAAACGGTAAGAGCGTTTTCTGCGTATTTCTACCTCGAAATGACATCCTATATCATTAACACAACCAGTCTATAGTTAACCATTAAATCATCGCAGGAAATGGCTTTGGAGTGCATATAAAATTTTCAAATAGTAAGTATAGTCAATTAACATTAATTCTAATTGGGAAAGTTATTGGTATTATCTATTAAACATTACAAAGCATTTACCTTTACTTTCCTATTTTCAAATTGTAAAATTTCCTTTTCAAAAGCAAAACAATTTTCATTTTCAAATTTGGCTGCAAAAATCCTCACTACAATACCACTAAAGAATTATTAAGAGATGGAAATAATTATACAGTAGTTACATTGATCACAATGTATAATAGACAACATAAACTCCACTCTGGATTCAATCTCATTTCACACTAACTTCCCATAATAAGTTTTTTATAGTAAACTAAATTGAATTTTCTCCTTGGTGCATTTCTCACTACAAGTCAACATGGATGCGTTGTAAGCAGATCAATGCACTGCCCAGATGTCTGCCAATTATTATTACTACATATATACCATTCTGGTAGATCACTTTATCCCCCCCTATAATCTTCCAAGACCTGATCACTTCTTTCAGTCATTAAAAGCGCTTATATAATTACTATCTAAGCCACTCGAGACACTAAAAATAATTAAAAAACCCCACCAGAATTTAGCTTACACTTTCAAAAGGAGGATCTATACTTTTTAGACATCATCAACCCACATCAAAATGAAACTCAAACTCTAGTAGGATCAATTGGTTTATCCTCTTTTTCCCGATTTGGACAAAACAAAAATAGAAAGAATTTAAATATAAATATCACGTGATTAGAGTAGTATCATCATAATGCAAGAACAGCCTCTAGTTAGTTAATTATATATATACAAGGTTGATTTCTAGTGAGAGGTTGAAGATATAGCTTTCTTTAATGTCTGAAAATATACTACCGGAGACTTATCCATATAATCCTCCAGAGAGTGCTGATGGTACCCTAGTAGTCGTTGTTTGCAGAGCTAGACATTTACCTAATAGAAGAAAGTTGGATAAACAGAACCCATATGTGACGCTAAGAATTGGTACTGCTGCTAGAAAAACACCTTCTCACTTTAGAGCAGGACAAACTCCAGAATGGACTCATGAAGTACGTTTTGAATTGAATAGAGATAGGAAACCATTAATGATTGTTGATGTCCTAGATGAAACTAAAAACGAACCTACTCCCATAGGTAATGTTGAAATCGATTGTTCGAAAATATTTGCCAATCCCGAAAATCAAGAGCATGGGAAATTCATTTATGATAATTGGTTTGATTTAAACATGCTCGGTAAACGAGCTGGGATGATCTATTTGGAGATGACTTTTTACCCTAGTGCTCCTATACTACCTCCAAAAATTGTCAATCATAATGTTGTTGTAAAAGAAGAGGAATCGGTTTATTCGCAGCCAAACTCGCAATCTAAATATGCTCATGAAGTTTCAAATCATCATCCTCATATGCTGCATCATCAATTATCTTCACCTTCTGATCATCAAAAGTCACATTCACCCTCGAGATTATCACCTAATCGTTCACATTCTCCGACAAAATATTATGATTCTTATAATCATAGACATTCACCGTCCAAAACAGGAGGATTATCTCATGTTCATTCTCAATCAGAAAGCCACATACCTACACCTGCTCCACAAGTGGTTAAGCAAAGAACCGCCATGGATGATGTGTTTGTCAGTTCGCAAGGATCAGATAAATCAACATTCCTGAAACATTTATCATTTTTGAAAAATTCAGCGTCGACCAATGAAACTGACATCTCGGACAATTATCCCGAATACACTTCTCCAGATAAGAATAAAAAACTGTCAAAATGGCACAAGCTCACTAAGAAATTCCAATCAAAAGAACCTATATCAACTCTTTGGCAGGCGGAAAAAACACCAGAACCAGAATCTGAACCTGAAGTCAACCAAGACATCAAATTCCCAAAACCAATGCAACACCAATCGTGTCCAGATGATGAAGACGATGAAGATGATCGTGATTTTATGGCACCATTGCCTCCACCTCATTTAGTGGAATCGAACATTACCTCCAAGTCATCGGTAAGCTCATTCCAACCATTCCCTCCAACAGGTATGTCCACAACATCATTTCGAAAACCACCGCCAGCTAACGATTTTGGGTCGCTGAGTTTAACTACATCGATCCCATTTTCAGCTGATACTATCGGCTTAACCGACGATGAGCTCCCAACTGAAGTTTATTTACTTGGTAAGAAGGTTAAATCGTTAACCTATTCCAGCCCACATGATGAAGAACATCATATTAATCCAAACGAAATCGATCCTAAATACTATGCTCCATCACCATCGGCTAAATTGAATAATAAATTCAGGTTACAAGAAGGGCATGCCCGGAAGCAGGACTTAGCCATTGATTTTAGAACAAATGAAACCGGATACTTAGGAAATGGGAAATTCTCCCCTAGTGTGTTTGAGCGTATAAATCAAAGTCATTATGATGATTGTGATGACGACCAGGAAAATAAACCAAAGGTTCCCCCTAAAATCCCACAGGGATTAACCAATCAAGAGTATTATGCGATTGCGAAAGATCAATATTTACGAGATTTAAATGGGCAAAGGATGTAATATTATGAGGTCACTTATATTTCTTCAGCTGTATTATGGGCTACATATTAAGCAAGCATATAGTTTATAGCATTATTTATTAATCTACATTGTATTCTTATTACTTTTTCGGTGTAGACGATTTAATCCTCTGTTTTTGTATGCACTGCCGTAGGTTTTACTAACCGCATAAGGACTGGAAAGCAGAAGTACGTGGCGTATAGCAGTAAGTGTTTAGTACGAGTAGCATTTGATTTCCACTCTCAAGATTTCCCATTTTGACGCTACATCTGATCACTTTCCTAATTTGTCGTTTGGCTGCAGAATTGAATTTTGCAACTTCCTGATTTCAACACCAAATCCAATAAATGTTAAACTAAAACAAAACTTTTAATCAAAGTTCTGAAGATTACCGACGATCATGAAGGGCTTGGTAAAGTTATTGTGTTTATTGTCGTTTATTTTGAAAGTTACATTTTCTGTACCTGTAGTGCTGACACCATCCAAAGATGATTTCTATATGCCACCAAAGAATTTCGAACAGGAAGAAGTTGGAACA
Source organism: Candida sp. Y128-05E (assembly GCA_037042355.1). Classification (NCBI taxonomy): domain Eukaryota; kingdom Fungi; phylum Ascomycota; class Pichiomycetes; order Serinales; family Debaryomycetaceae; genus Candida; species Candida sp. Y128-05E. The sequence goes on along the minus strand of JAXQKE010000122.1, from coordinate 7,838 downwards.
ATCTTAAGATATAGGAAATCTCCCCACAAGCTACGAAGTATATATTTGCCAATTGAAATTGCCAATTCATGGGACATCTTAGTGCGATCTGAAGATTCGCATGGTAATGCTACGGCGGTGGTATCCACTTTGATAGAACCCTTTAATGCCGTCCCAAGCAAATTGGTGGCATATAACATAGCTCAGGATTCTTCTAATTTCGATTGTTCTGCAACATATGCTATCGTAGAAGGTGCTGATTTATTTTCCAATTTGGCGGCTCAAGCTGAATTCGCCTTATTTGCCGGAGCAGTATTATTGAGTGAAGGTTATTATGTTATGACAACTGCATTTGAAACGACTGCTGATAACAAATCAGCGTTCACAGCAGGAAGATTAGCTGGTAAAAATGTACTTAATAGTATCAAAGGAGCATTGAACTCGAGCAACTTTACAGGGTTAAATAATCCACAAGTTGCAATCTGGGGGTTCAGTGGAGGTGGGCAAGCTACTGCTTGGGCAACTGCGTTGATGGATGATTATGCTCCAGAATTGAAATCAACTGTTATTGCAGCAGCATTTGGTGGACTACCTAGTAATATCACAGAAACTTTGTTGTCTACTGATAAAACTTTATTTGCTGGGCTCATTCCAAATGGAATATATGGTTTAATCCATGAATATCCCCATCTTGAACCAATATTCAAATCTTGCATGAACGAAACTCAATGGGCTAGAATAAAACTTGGAGCTGAACACTGTATTGTTCCATCGTTATTTGAATTTGCTTTTGAGAACTTCATTCATCCAAACAATAGCTATTTTACCGGCGGACTTGACTTGCTACGACAAGATGACATTGCTAAAGTTTTACTTGAGAATACTTTAGCTCTAAACAACTCGACGGAAATCCCATCTATTCCAATATTCATGTACCATGGAATCTGGGACCAGATTGTTCCATATGTAAATTCTGAGCGGGTATTCAAAAATTGGTGTGAAGGTGGTGCTAGATCAATTGAATTTGCAACTGACTTGTCTGGCGGTCATTTCAGTGATTTGGTGTTTGGATTACCTGCTGCTGCTGCATGGATCAAAAACCAATTTTCAGGGAAGGCACCGGTACATGGCTGCAATGAACATAATTATATGACCTTATTGTCGTATCCAAATGTCAGTATTGAATTGACAAAACTAATTGATAATTTGCAAACAGAATTCTTAGGTAAAAAGATAGGCCCAAATGTTAATAAAAGAGAGTTTTACAATGATGAGGATTGCTTTAGAATATTTTACAACAGATAGATAGTTTCATATTGATATTATTGATATTATAAACAAACTCAACGTATATTAGTGATTCTAACATGTGAGTCCATTAAAATTATGAATCTAATCAACTATATTAATTCGCCTGAGCTGAATATCGTGTTCTTCCAAAATATCTCTGATTTGATTGTATTTATATAAATGAATTGAAACATCTTCACCAGAAAACTGCTGGATTTTAGATATTCGAGTTGCAATCAGCTGTAAAAAGTACGGTGATCCTTGTATGGTTGCAACTGACCTAAGACGTCCCCATCTACCCCTAGGTTCTTCTGGGTATAAACGAAGTGCAGCAGCAGCTTTGTTTGTTCTCCAGATAACTTGTCTTCTTTCATCTCGGTAATCCGCTGGTGTACAGCGTAATAAGATTTTACCCATGCATGTTGGGATAATATATTTGTTTCTAGTATTCGATCTTTTTATGGGTTTACAATCGATATTCTTATACAGCTTGTATTCATCGTCCTTAACCTCGGTCGTATCGTCACCATCAACCCTGCCCAAAGTCAATTTCTTTGAATGTGTTGAACCACATGCATTATGTGTTTCTAATTCAGAATTGTTTTCATTGTTGATTACACTCTCATTGTCTGACTCTTTTGATTCTTCTAAATCTATCTCTTCAAGGAAATGACTAACATGATTATTATCATTTTCAATATCAATTTCTTCATATTCTGCAATAATTTCTAATCCAAATTCCTCGTGGAAGTTGTCAAATAAAGATTTTGGTGGATTAATGTTGGTAGCCTTTTCTTTCTGGATTGAATTATTCGAATACTTCCTTGGGAAATCTCTACCCGATTTTTTGAGGGAACAAGATGTAGTCTGAACACTAGTAATACTTTCGCCAGAATTAATCAATGGATTGAAAATAAATTCGTCTCCATCTGGATTGTGTGGTAAAATATTTTTATCAGGAGCATAAGTAGATTGGAATGAACTAATCTCTGTTACCTTGCTCACTGACAGTGAAATCGAAGTAGCACTAGGTGAATTGGAATCTTCAACAGCCTTGTTAACCTCAATTATCTTTTCATCTTCTTTTACTCTGAAGTAGTTAATCAAATCAAGTTTTAATTTCTCAAATTTTGTATGTGATTTATTGGAACCAAGATTATTGGTAAGATCAAAGGGCGAGAAAGATTCAAATTTATCAATAAAACTGGGGTTTATATCCATTTTATTCCAATTTCAATTACCAGGAATGCAGTGACTTCTTTTGGGTGCAAAAAATGTATAGATAATAGTAATTCAAAGTTTCAGTCTGTTTTTTACTCTGGATTAATGATTCAATTGTAGATGTTTGATCTATTATTTCCCTTGATTTGATTTGAGTTAAATACTTGTGGTGGCTATAAAATTTGGTTGTAAATTTTGGGTGCAAAATCTTGTATTTGTGAGACAAGAGATCAAAATTTGGAGAACAGGAAATCTACTAGAACACGGTTGGAGCAAAGTAAGTATTCAGGTTACATACTCCATGATCCAATTTCATAGGTATGTAAAATGTCATTTAATCAATAAAAGATTGACAGTCTTTTAAAGTTTCCAACTACAATTCAATTTCATTCAAATGAAGTGACGACTCTTTGGGAATGTTTGTTTGCAGCAAGAAAAACCCTGCATGTTAAGGCATTCAACAAACTTCTATTCACGAGAGTAGGTGGGGCTTGTCATTAAGTTATCCCTGGCATTTCCCTGGTTCGAAAAATATCTATAGTGGTGAATGTAGCCAATCATTATTGAAATTATTAAGTGTCAAACGATATTGCCAAGTTCCAATGCAGTTAAAAAGTACGTATCGATATTATTAACATTTTACTCATCTAGGGTATTGCCTAAAGTTTGATTCACAGCACTACTACCCTACAGCTGCAATTTTAATATCATTTTTAACATGATGCATCTACACTGCTCTGCGACAATACCCGCATCTTACATCACTATTATTGCAATAGCTAAGCCATCTGGTGATGACAATCTTTGCATTAACGTGGTAAAGCGTTGTTGCAATACTGTAGCCCCATTTGGGAGAAAACGCGATGAAATCAGAAGTCGCAGATTGTCGAGCTATTGTCAAAAAAAAAATACCATGAATGTGGGGATATACATGATCAATGACATACAATAGCGATCGTTATTGTAGGATGATGAAATATTAGAGGGAATTTCATTCAGATTATGAAATTTCTACACTAAAAATCGATCCAAGAGTAATATAATAATTTTTATAATAATACAACATAATCTTCCTCACAATATAACAGTAAATAAAAAGTAAATAGGGTATAGGTAGTCAGAATGGAAATTTGATTAACAATATTGTTACAATGACCATAATAACCACAGTTTTTTTTTGGTTCTGCTACCACAATAGAAATCCGTGTAAGCAAGGACAAAATAAAACGAAAAAAAAAAAATACAAACAGTAATAGGCAACATAAATCTAATAAAGCACAAAGTAAACACAACGAAAACGGAAAAGCACACAGTAGAATAACAAAAGTTAAGGATTGGATAGACAATAACTGACACTAAACATAATCAATATCTACCATCTCTTTTTTTTTTTTGGATAAGGAACGTCGTTTTTAAACTTATAATAAAGCTAAAACACCAACTAAACCTAATAAACCACCAACTTCTAATTGGTTACCGTAGTTATCAAAAGTAGCGACAGAAGGGATACTTGATGAAATGACTTCGGAGGATGAGGTAGCGATAGTACTGTTGGCGGAAGCAACAGCTACAATCCCTTGGAAAGCAGTAAGGGAAGCGGAAGTGGTTGCAGCTTCAGCTGAAGCTACTGATAATTCCAGGGCGACAGATGCGGCAGAAGCAGCACTAGCGGCTGATGCGGCGCTGGCCACACTGGCAGCAGCCACACTGGCAGCACTGACACTTGCCAAGCTTGCAGAGCTGACACTAGCAGCACTAGCACAAGAAACGCTGGCTTCACTGGCAGCAACGGCAGAACTTTCTTCTGGAGTCAACAAGGTGACAGTGACTGTAAGAGTTTGGGTATTGGTGGTTACCTCTCCCAAAACATTTCTAGCTAATAAACCTAAGGCTAATAATTTCAACATGATAAAAGAATGACTGATGTGAGTACAGATAAAGGAGTGACTGTAGTTAACGATAGACTGTAGTTAAGTTTAAAAAGAGTTTTCTTTGATAATTATTTATTATAATCATAAAATTTGATATAAGTCGTGCCGTGGTGAAAACAACCACAATGCAAAGGTCGTGCGCAGAAAATATTTATTAATGTCATCTCCTCGTAAAAAATATACGTTAGAGATGTGCTTTTTGGTGTGGATAGTATTAATATATTGTTGATGTTCATTATAAAGGTAATATCAAAGGAGTTGAATAACCAAAATGTGGTTTACAGGAGTCTGATTTGACGATTTCCATTGTTGATATTGGGTAACATTCATACTGCATTGGGATGGAGATCATTATTTCATTGTTCTGCATAAATAATAATATTATTTTTTACTATATTCCACATAAGATCGGATCTACACTAATGCAGCTATACTATCTAAATTTGAATTTATGGTTATAAATGAGGTCATTTGGAAATTTATGTATAGTAGAAGTAATATTTATGCTATGTGTCTAATTTATTGGGAATTGTCAACTAATGATATGGTTTAGCCATGGATAAAATATGCACTAATGGTGTGAAATTCCAAAATTGACCGTTTCGGTCTAGATTCGGCTCATGCACATAATTTCTATTGTTTTGGGTCTAGTCTAGTTTTGTGACTCTGTAGTTCGTTTTCGACATGTCGTCTACATTATGATTATGATTTTGGTTTTGGATAGTTTCTTTTATATTTTGATGATTTTATTTCGTTATCCTGGTCTAGAGTAAGATTGTAGTTTTAGTTTTTCGCTTAGGTTACATAATATGGTAGGTATTTGATTGACAGTGTCGTTGGTATCTCCGTATTGTTTTCAGGTTAGAACCAACGACAATTCCTGACTTACAAACCCCTATTCTTATGGAGTTTTCCAACTAGAGCTCATTTTGTTTAACTCGCCCCTTTTATTTGTTTCCGATTCTAATTTTTTGCTTGGCTTCAAAATATGGCTAATAATAATTGAGAGAATGCATGACTCTAGGTATCGATACTAGAGTTACCAACATTAATCTATTTATCACCTTACAACGTAATTAAGAACCCCCTAATTGTATAAAGCGCATGATTTGGATATATTTTAGTCTTCAGAATATATTTATTGATATGGTTTACCTCAAATTCATTGCAAGCCACTTCACCAAGTCTTCGTTCAAAGTAATCGCCAATGCCAGTGCTCTCACACCATCATCTATTTCAACCTTCTTGAATCCAAATTTCTTGAAATTGAATCCTACCTCAGCTACTGAAAATCCAAATCAATTTGATAACGTCGAATTAAAACTAATTCTCAGTTGATCAAGTTCAACCATTCCATCAATTTCAATAAATGGATCAAGTGTAAATATTTTAATGAAAACAAAAGAACAGGAAACTTCAAATAACAATCACCATTCTATATATGATATATCAATTACCATGAAATTCTTCACTGCAAATTATTCATTGGCAAGTTATGAACGACCCAGTGCAATTTTTGCATTAGATATTTATGGTCATATTTGATCTCAATACTTGTAAGATCAATCAGATCATTTGACACATTAGCATCCATGATAATGCCACCCATTTGCATGTGGTTGATCATTATATTGTATTGGTTGATTCAATTATTGAAAGTTTATTCACACCAGTTGTAGTTGAAGAAGAGAGAGTAAATTAAACTAAATCCTTCTGGAACTAGTAAATGTACAGATTTTATGGCTGCAAAAGTTGACATAAACTTTATCCTAAATTCAAAGAAGCTAGAGAGAAATAAGCTTGAAAACTGATAAAGAACTAACGAATCTCGAAATAAAAGCTACCGCCGAGGTCCCTAGGAGCATTTTGACAACAATAGAAATACTTCAACCCATTCCACGAGTGTACTATAAAATTAAATATAAAGAAAGTATATTGGTCAAGATGAATGGTTGAATCTCAAAAATAACTACCTATAGAGCTATATTAATTTCAGAAAGGAAAACAATCCTTATTCTTATGTTTGAATAATGAAGTATATATATTCTTCTTCTTCTTCCAATATAGTACATTGCCCATATAAAACTATTATAATAAATGGGTTGCAAAATCTACCATCGTTATATAAATTAATCACGTGTTGTTATTATCTGCAGTACCAAATAAGTGAAAATATTGAAATTTTTTCCACTAGTTAACCATACTAACCTCACAAGAGTAATACTAAATCAATAACTGACAAGATGTTGAAGAACTTTATACGTTTCAAATCTTTCAAATCTTCCATTCCTTTTGAACCTGTTCCTATAAATAAATATAAAGGAAGATCTAACTTCAATTTCACTCCAAAGAAGACTCCAGGTTTGGTTCATAATCCTCCATCATCGATAAATAAACCTTCAATCAAAACTCCAAGAGCTTTTTTACCTAAGAATGATCCAAGAAGATCTTTACCTGTGAAAACTTACACTAAAGAAGAATTGGCCGATTATCCAATCGTTCAAGATTACCAATCTCAACCAAATAGAACTTATGACATTACTCCAGATATTGTTGAAAAGATACAAGAATTAAGAAAATCTCCTGAAGAATGGACTATTTCCAAATTAGCTAAAAAGTTCGATTTACCCATGAACAAAATTAATACTTTATCTGGTTCTTTGGAAAGTCCTAAAACCATTGAAATGACTGAAAGACAACAATTGAAACTGATGAATAGAAAGAAGAGATCGGAATTATGGTTAAGAGGTGAGTTTTAATGGAAATGTATAATTTTATTACATCATTAATTGGCTTTGCCAATTTGCATAATTCACATTCACCTAATAATTGATATTGATCTTAAAATCCAATCACATCGCTTATTACCTATCAAAATATTTTGTCAATTAGTTGGCAAACCTATTAATTCAAGTTCCACATCAATGACATCTACAACATTACACCCTTGCATATATCTCATGTCCTTATTGTATATAACTGAACTACTCCAATGTATATTACTAATTTAAAGAAAATACTATGAAGTTTAAATGATTATTATCTATGTAAAGTGTATATATATATAAGAATCAACCTTCTCTACTTCTACTACTCTATTAGTACAATTACTAAGTTCTATACTATCTGCCAAACATGGTAGCGCGCATTTTTTTAATTTTTCAATTTTGACAACCACCATACAAACTAACAACTAGTTGAAATCATAGACACCACAGAACAAAATGAGTGATAATGTATGTATAAAAGAAGGATTACTTTATTGATTATCAAATTTTACTAACTATTTCAGTCAAGACAAGGAGGTCACCATAATAATAATAGAGACAATAATTCCAACAGAAGAAGAAACAACCAAGGTTCTACTTCCAAACATGATGGTCCTAAAAGAGAAGCCATCTTGGACTTGAATCAATA
>JAXQKE010000121.1:10484-47870 GCA_037042355.1 Candida sp. Y128-05E | reverse complement strand
CAAGCGTGTAAAGATCCGTGCCTCAAGCGTGTAAAGATCCGTGCCTCAAGCGTGTAAAGATCCGTGCCTCAAGCGTGAATAGTTCTCAGTCAATTGTTTCCTTCATTATCCCTTGAAACTACATCTTGCAAAGCCTCCAACCTACTTTCATTATATAACCAAATTGCATCACCTTCTGCAACTTCATAATATCTTAAAGTTAATGATTAGTCAATGCCTTCTCTTTCTGGATGTATTTATAAAATAGATATTAAAAGAATTGACATATCCTAAACCATTCTAAACACCCAACATCGTTATCAACATATTAAAGGTCTCCTCAATCCGGTATATAAATACTACTCATATGCAGAATCTTAGTCTCTTTATTCGACGCTGCATTAACGCATTTTGGAACATGCAAGACCAAAAGTCAAAAAGAATTTCGTGCAAACGGATTACACGATACCCACGGTAAAAAGACCGGAACATTAACCACTTCTAATGATCAGACATCTTGGTTGAATAAAAATACAGTAACTGGTGGAAGTTCAAAAGCAAAGGAAAGACAAGCACATATTTACAAATTGTTTAAATACTTATTAGCATTTGTATCCTTTTCAACAGAAACTTGTAGGTTCGGAAATAAATTATATAAAGTTCTGTAAGGTTTGAGTAAATTTAAACAATCACCCAAGATAAAACTGATTTTATCACTAACTCATGCCTCTCGTATCAACTAAAACTCTGCCAATGCGAACTGTTAATTTATAAGCATTTTTTTTTTTTTTGCATCTTTCCCAGAAAATGAACTTCTGATAACAACCGAAGTCTTACCAATACGGGTTTCTCGCATCCGTTCCTCCAAAACATGCAAATGCCTGGTTACGAAGATGGTTCTTAAAACTAATTATAGTTGTATATAGAACTAATGTACACCGACTAAAAATATGCCAATACAGAAAAATAAATCTATACCTTTTACCTATTCATTAACACAAAAATGAAAGGTTGCTCCGACTATCGAATGTGGCATAATCTCAAATGCCAACATGTTCTTTAAAATACTGGTAATCAAACTTCAAATCAAGCTTAATTAGCTACTCAGGTTAAAAGATTCGAAATCTTACAAATAATTGAAAATTTAACATATAGTTTTTTCCATTGATAGTTTCCCCAAATACTGGCCCTTGTCAATGCTACGAAGATGGTTAAATTCAAAACTCATTATAATTTGTATAGATCTAAAACACACCTAAGAAAAATTCTAAGCAAGGTTCCCTACGCAAAGTTAATTAGTTAAACAGTACTGTATTATAATTGTGTATGCAGATTTAATATACATCTAATAAAATATAATCAATATATCCAAATTAACAAATATTAGCCATATGTACTTATTTTAAGCAACGTACAGCTAGACCAGAGGGCATGCAGCTGTCAGTTTCTTGTTGGCTTCGGTATGCTCATCTGCTTCTCAAAACCAATAGCAGATATAATACACGAGACAATTGTAATGTGACCTATCTAGATCTTAGGTTGTGGTTGTAAGTCCTTTACGAGTCCTAATGCCACATGTCTAGAAAGCGCCACGATGGTAATCATTGGATTTGCTCCTGAAGCAGTGGGCATGATTGAACCATCAGCAACATAAAGGTTACTGCATTCGTACAACTTACCTTTGAGATCAAGGGCACCGTCCCTGGGGCCTTTACCCGACATTCTACAAGAACTCATTTGATGAGCCGAGCCATATGGTGAACCATAAGAGTCAAATGGAATGTTAGCTACTTTTACTCTCCAAGCAACATAATCTTCGTCAGTTATACTTCTAGCATGTTTTGGTTTTTGCGATTTGAACACTGGTACCCAAGCTTGAGGGGAAATGATTTCCAATGCTCCTTGAATGTAAAGAATATCAGCCCCCGTTAAAAATGCTTGCAAGATATTTTTCCTGTCGGTTTTATTGACAACATAGTTGAATGAAATTGCCTCGGGTTTAGTTTTATCGTATGTTATCGACCCTGACCCGGTATCTCTATTAAGAAGTAATAATGTGACGAGTTGTTTATACTTCATCAACGATGTTCTGATTTGATTGCTTGAATCCCAAGGTAAATAAAGCGCTTCAACGTATGGAGCATGCAAAATGGTTTCAATCTTGGTGCCATGGTATTTATTATCCAAATCCTCGACTTCATCACAAACGGTAGTCATGATAGATTCTTTATAAGGGGCAGAATCAACGTCATTACCAAAATCACCAAATACCACCGAACATGGATGAACTTTCAAATTGGAGCCAATATGTTTATTTTTAAACCCCGACTTTTGCAAGATGATTGGTGTATTGATAGAACCCCCTGATACAACAATTTTCTTAGGCCCCGTTATTTTGAATTCAATACCAGTTTCCTCATCTCTCGCTAAAACACCAATGGCTTTACCGTGTTTATGTAAGACTCGCAAAACTTTAACTTGTTCCATAAACTGGGTCCCTTGTTCACTTGGTTGTCTAAACCAATAATTGGCTGAACCTTGTTTGACCCCGAACCTACAACCTAAATGGCACATACCACAACTGTGGTTTTCGTGGCCACCAGTATTTTGGTGGAGCTCTCTTACTTTGTAGCCTAATTTGTTGGCACCATCAGCGACAACTTGGTTGGCTAATGAATGTTTGACGTGGTCATGGGAAGCACCCATCTTATCCCAACCGTATTCTAACAAGTCATCATAATATTGAGTTGCAGCAAAATCGAGACCGTGCTTCTCATTCCATTCCTGTCTAACTTTGAATGGAGTTTTCAAACAAGCTGACCAATTAACTGTCGACCCACCCCCAAATGTAGACCCGGCCCACAAATAAATTTGTTGGTTAACTGATGGTAAAATCCCAGATTGTTCGAATAACTCGGAACCGGTAGCATCGTCCATGTTGAATTGATCATTGGAGAAATATTTCCCCTTTTCCAAAACTAGGGAGGTGAAACCAGCCTCAGAGACAGTGTTGGCGACAACACCTGCGCCTAGACCCGAACCAATAATCAAAACATCAAAATTGGGTAAATACAATTCATGGCCTTCAATCCGGGGTTTGTCCATGAACTTATACCTGAAGGTATCCAAAACTTGACTTTCGTATAATTTATCTCTATTCTCACGACCAATATAGCCAATAGCTTGGTTATGTAAATCGGTAGCCGTTTTTACAAAAGCGACAATGGTGAAGGAATGAATCACTCGATATAAGCGTCTCTTTTGTTCCAAAGGCGAATCTCTCCACGAACGTAATAACGCCGCTCTTTGTTCGTAATCCATATCTCGGATCAAAGTCAAGCCCTTGGTTAAGATTGGCGAGGCGATTCTGGAATCCAAGACCCCCATCAACAATTTGAAAGACCTGATTGACTCATTAGTACCTCTATTGACAGTTTTCAATAATGTTTCAATGAATCGGGGAGAATCTGATGGTTTGCTGTAAGTTGCTAAATATTCATCTAATTTATCCACAGGAAACAGAGGATGAAGGTATGGCCGTATTATTTCTGGGGTAGCTTCGTGAATGATAGCATCACTCAACATGAGGAATACCTCGAAATCTTCAGCTACTACTACGTTTGTCATTGTAACCTACTACTATGAAAATTAATTGGGATAAAACAGATTATTATTATATAACTGTCATAATTTGCTTCTCCACAATTGGTTATCGGTAGCTTCTGATATTCCAACAGTAATAAAAAATACTTTCTCCTCTATAAATACAAATTTCATTGGGTCTTCTCGACAATGAATTTAAAACCTCGGTCCAAACGTGCAGCTGTGGTGGGGAAGTGACGTAATGTTACATGAGATATAATAAACCGTATCTCAGTAGAAACCGTTGGTAGATCTACTCCGTATTTTACCCCTGAAGTTGTTATCGCTTCTAGATATTAATTACAAGCACAATTTGTATAGAGTTGGACCATTTTAGTATTAGAAAATAAATATCGATAAAGTAACACAAGCCCAAAAGTATTTTGAAATTAAACAAATACCAGTCCCAGTCAATACCCCAGCAACATATACTGCTGATAACCCGTGAGTACCAATAACGACAAGACCCAATAAAAAAGCCGAAACCCCGAAATTATCAGGCCGATTATACGACCAAGTTTTTCTATTACGGGGTAAAGGATTAAGCATCCAAAAAATATTCTGGTTTGGACTATCGGGACCACATTGGCGGGGAGAACAGTCGAGACCGACGCTAACATTATGTCCAAGCCGAATTCTTGTTGGTCCGAACGTAATGCGTTGGCACCACCTGTGAACTCCAAGTCGTAACCAATAGGTCAACCTGTAGATTAATTACTGGGTATCAAAATTTAGAACAAACTTACAATTTTATTAAGCTTGAAATAACTGAAACATAAGGTTAACAAAATGCAGCGAAACTGATGTTAAATAAAGAATAGAAATCAATTATTTAGAAACAACTCAATAATCATCACGAGGAAATTGTGTCTAAGCGAATCAAACTGACGATTCAAATGCATGGAATGATGACAGTGTTTTTATATTACTTTTATTAATCACGGCGTGATAGTTATATTTACATTTCCCAGCAACTGCAAATCCAAGAAAAAAATTTAGCGATATACCTTTCAACTTAACCTTTAAACTTATCTAAACCATCTAAAGAAATGTAAAAATATAATTATCTATTACCCTCACTATAAACTACTATACAAATAAAATGCAATCATTAACCATCATGAGATTCGATTCGACCGATGAGTCGACTCTATATCTATCAATCTAAACCTTCTTTTCAAGCTCGTGTTTCTTAATATCTTCTTGTTCAGCCAAATATCTCTTCCATTCAGGAATTGCAGGAGGTTGTTTAGCTTTAATCTTAGATTCTTGCATTGACAATAAGATAGTCGATAATAATAAAACCACAGTAATGGCCTGCGCATAGACTCTTGCTTGGACAAGCTTTTGAGATTTTGACATGTATAAATCACGATCCACCAATTTCCAAGACCCATACAAGGAGGCGGCCCAGGCGGAAACAATCAATGCATATTTGTTTTCATTGACGTTATGCAAAATCTTTTCTTGTGTGCTCAATTTATCATATAATTCTTGTTTTTCTTGTTGGATTTTAATTTTATAATCCCCTTGATACTTGTCATGATCGAATTTAATTGACCCATCATCCGCAAAAAATGCACCAATGGTAATAGTAGGGATAGCAAACATACCAGCCTTGACCGACATGGACAATGTATTGTATCTAACAGGATATCTTCGTTTGAAATATTGAATTAATCCAATACCCGCCATGGCCCCTACGGCACACCCTTTGATGTTTTCTATTAAAACGTGTTGTTTGTGAGCTTGCTTTTCTTCTTCTGTGATAATCTTCATTGTATTTTTGTTACTTGTTGTTACTTGTTGTTACTTGTTGATAATTTTCAACTTAGCTGCAAAATTCTTCTGGTTATATATGCAACAGAATCAAATTCCGCGGGCTTTGGGATTCTCGGATTATGCAACAAAAAGCAATGAATCACGGAGTTTGCAGGAAAGGAAGCAGGAAATTTTAGGAACAAGGGCTTTGAAATTTCTACTATAGAAAAACAATTATGACTAATTATTATTAAACTAATGCTGATTGGTATACAATAAAAACAATGACTAAACCGGTAACATCTGGGTACGATCTCTCATTTTACGTCTTTTGTTAATAAATAATAACTCACTGTTAACTGTTTGGTTAGGACGGCTTTGTAATGGGTCCTTCCTAGCCTCATCCTCCAATATTGACCACACATCCGCTTTATTCCCGGAATAATAAATATCATCTTCAATCAATTTATCATTCCCTAAATAAAATATCTCGAGAATATTGCAAATATTAACAATGATTGATTTATATCCATACTTTTCAATGCAATTGATTTTACTTGTGGATAAATTCATCTTGTCGATTTTTGTATCAGGTAACTCGTAATCAACTAATTTCCCATCAGATGCAGCGATGATAAAACCTTTCCATAGTAAAGTTTGTGGTTTTGCCTTAACAGGTTTCTTGTTTCGATTTCTTAAACTTTGTAGCCCGGTAGTTTCAGTTAATTGATTGAAATTGGGTTTATCATAACTTGGTGTAGTTACTATTATTTCGGGTTCAGGAATCTTCTTCATACCAATAATCATATTCACATCGGTTACTTCCCATCCCTCTATATCGTCATACCAATATTGTTGTTCGGTAGCTGCATTGAATCCGATACATCTAATTTCTCGGGGATCTCTTTCAACACGTAAACATATATTGTTCTTTGATTTGGGGATGTCAATTTTGAAAGTATGCATAATTACTGTGGTGGTATCGTAATCTTCATATACAATCGAAAACGATTGAATACATGCACACCCACAGAATTTACAATGTGTTGGCTCTGAATGAGTAACCCGAAATGAATTCGTTTTGAACCTTCCAACCGAAAATGATTTCAAGATAATCCCAGTTTGAATATCTACCAATTCGGCAATTAAATTTTTAACTCGAACAACCATACCCACAAACTGTACCGTGACTAAAGTTGGCTTATTAATCTGGACATTAGAATCAATTAATTTTGGTGGCTGAATTGGCAATGGCTTTTTAGGGGCAACTTGAGAATTATATACTGCAGTAAAATCATTATTGTTGACAATATTGCCAACTTCTTGTGAAATTGGTAAAATTTGTTGATTATAATACCCGTCTCTTATAGTTAATACACGGAATTTCCAATTGTTATTCACCGCAGTAGCGATTATTAAATCGCATACATTGGCAACTTGGAATACAATTCGATCATTGATACGAGGAGTAACCACTTTTTTGGCCGATAGCAACTTCATTTCTTTATAGTCATCGGGATATGCGCTTGCCAATACGTTGAAATGCTTTTTCGCCCCATCGAGACAATTGATAATTAAACCATGTCCTGTTTCTAACAACATTATAAATTCTTCTTTTTGCAATTTATTCAATTCATCATTTATTGGTTTGTCGTTTGATGGTATAAATCTTTGTGGCGGCGGTGGTGGGAAATTTCCATTGACAGTAGAACTCATTGAAGCCAATGATACCTCAGACCCTCGTCGTATTACTTTATCCAATTGTTTTCGTTGCAAAATTTTACGGGCTAAAAACCCTGGCACCGTTTTCTTTCTGAAAAATGATTCCAAAATCTTGAATCGGTTCTCCTGAATTAGTTTTAAAAATTCTCGTGGTAATTCACATTCCCAGATATATTTTAATTGTTTTCGTTCGTAACATTTAATCAATCCATATTTTTGGTTTAATAATATAATATAGTTACCATCATCAGATATATTGACGTGATTGATTGGCCAAAACTCCTTGGTTACTTGTGCAACTGAAGGTGCTATTGAAGATGCTGGTGATGTAATAGTAGGGATCTTTGTTGTAGTTGGTGAAATTGGCCGATCATTTATATAACTTGATAAATCATCTGATGACGCATGCGTTTGTGTACTATTCTTTCTCGAATATGTATTGGTTTCCTCTGTGATATCTGACGAAAATTCAAGATATCTTTGGACTTTGTCTTGGCTGAAATATTGTTTATGCTTTTCGTTCAATCGTAAATTTTGAAAACTACTTTCTAAGTATGATTTCTGGTGTGATGCTAGTTTGTTAATGTATAATGGATTATCTAAATCCTCGGTCTCGTCTATGGTGAATGTTGTGGCAATATTAATTGGACAGGTTTCTTTGGCTAATGGGCTCCATATAAATATTTTGTGATCCAATCCTATTGAAATTACAAATGATGCACTAGGATTTGTTTTCACTCGGATAATATCGAGGTTATGGCCATTCTCCAATTCTATATTATTGAAAACCTTTTTCTCAACTTCAAAATCACTAGAATCTAGTCGTATAAATTGGTTCATAGTGTAAGATTTTGTTAATTTGAATATCAATAAACAGATTGCAAGGGCAAACGATAGAATCGACATTAATTCCAAATAATATAATGCTGAAAAGGAGGCTTTAGCGACTATAGTAGGATCAATTATCTCTTCTAACGGGCGAGGGAGAATCATAATAGAATGAATAAATCCTGCAACGGCTAAAAAAGCAATTGTGAATCCAAGTAATATCGAATTTGTTTCGTATCGAACTTTCAATAACGCGTGGCCCAATTTGAATCTATATCCACATGTTGGACGTAAAAAACAATTCATTTGTAAAAGATACCTTGAGAAAATGTTGGCGCCTTCAAAGATATTTTCAGTGTCAAGGTTATCGTCAAACAATTCATCATCTTCCCTAGGTTTAGCTTTCATGACCTCGGTTAAACTAATTCTTTTGGTATCAATGACAATGATACCGATTAAATAAGACGATTGCATCAAGAAATCCAAGATGAAGCAGTAAATGAAAGCTTGGCAACATAAATCGATTTTGTTCATCGTTGTTGCTAATGACGCATGATCAAACTGGCGATTGAAGACTCGATTGAAGATAATAAAACTTGAAAGCGATAAAACACTGAACAACATATTGGGAAACGTCAAGGGTAAATACCACTTGTTGATGTACAACGACAAAAGTTGTGAATGCAATTTTCCCTGTTTATTGGTGACATGGCTGATGATTTTGAATAAGTTGTTGGCCGATATGATCATGATAATGAATATGTAGGACAATTTTGTGAATGCGGTTGTTGGTTCAAAGAGCAATTTCCAGCAAGTGCCATTAAATTTTGCCGTCAAATTGACTGACGCAGCAGCGGAGGTGCAAGCAAGGAACAACCAGCCTACCAAAAGACCAAAACTCGATCTTATTCGATGTTGATTAGCCAAGGCAATATAAATATAAATGCAATAAACAACCATGACCAAAAGAAGCAGGTAGTTCGAAAAGTTGATAAACTGATAAATGGCCCCTAAATTGTGTTGGTAATTATAATAATTGATGAAATTAGCAATTTGTGACTTGTTGGAGAATGTTTGTGTTGTGTATGATAAATTGCTATCAATGTGCAATGTTTCAGGGGCATGAACGATATAAATAGATAAAGTGGCAACCTTATCGATTAAATCATTGACCAAACTTATCTTGTTAAAGTATAAGTAAGGTAATCTATTGATTAAATCGTAATTGAAAAACTTCAATAAATAGCTCTGTATCGATCGTAACTGTCTTCGTGTGAATCTATTAGATAAATCAATAGGAAAATTGTCTAGTGGAGACAATACCAACATATCATTACCACCCTGTACTATAGTACTATTCAATAAATTCAAATTAGCTAATGATAATAAATTATTCCCTTCAAAGGTGATTTTAGTAAGGAAATTGCTCTCCTCGTGCAAGGTAATATATTCATGATTAATTAAAGTATAATAGTTATTGAATACGGAAGCCAACTTCATATTAAGTTCCTTGACAGAGAACTCGTATAATACATTGTAGGATAGTATAAACAATATCACTGCTGGAATCAAAATGATACACCTAGGACAAGTCAAGACTATTGAAATATAGTTAATAGTCAATCTCCTGTAGTGGCCCATCTCTATTCCATCCTAATGTGGTGTTGTGGTAGTCTTCTGATCTAGTGTGTGTGTGGTGTGTGATGGTTGTAAAATGGTTGTAAAACCCTCAAATTTTCTAAGTGAGATTTTCTTCGGATTTAACAAACGGATATGCACAAGAACTCCATTAAATGTAGAGAGAGCTAGCAAAGAAGAATAACTAAATAGATAGTAGATATATATATATATATACCCAGTAGTTTACCTCTCGATTACTGACTAACCTATTGTTTGAAATTACGAAACAATTACTGCGAACAATGGAAACTGTAGTAAGCTTATGTAGTGCTTTTATTTTTTCAGTCCTCTACAAATCAATTGAGCATATTAATGGGCTGTTCAAAGGGGTGGTAATTATTAGATAGTAGATAGTTATAGATAGATCTTTTTACTTGTTTCTATTCATGGTAAACGTTTACATGAAATTGATGACTTTCTAAATTAAACTTTTAGCTGTGCCAAAGGTTATTTCGGGTTCTTATTTTTAACCGCCCAAACATGTTGTAATTAATCTCGCAAATATTTCCTTCTATTTGCGGTACTAGAACAAGTAAACAAGACTTCTAGAAAAAATACTTCTACAAAATTGAAATTACTAAAGGCCGATGTATATTTATAAGTTATAGTAATATTAGGCGACGTTCTAATGAGATCTAAATAACTTTAGTGTAATGTTGCCACTGTTTGTTAAATAACTGCTATAGTACCTTCGCATGTGCAATTTTTCTCAGCCATTATAATCTGGATAGTGTAATCGATTAAAACATGTGCCTCATGTATATTTTTAGATTCATTTAGAAAAGGGCGGGCTTAATAATAATAATTAAGATGCAATTTCGTCAATCTTTACAATTGTTGTTCAATTATGGTTCAATTCTCTGTTACTACCTTTAGATAATATATCTTATAATATTAATTACGTAAGTATTATCTTTTCATATCTTATTTATCATTCTATAATATCCACTTACTAGTTTGTGTATTATAAAATATTATATATTCTATTTCTTCGTTTCTCATTTGACTCCCAACGCCGCGATATTCAACAGGTTCATTTGCACAATCAAATCGTCAATCTTACCGTCCAATTGTCCATTGACATACTCATCACGGGAAGTCTGGTCCAAGTATTGTTGCACTTGTGCCAATCTCGAGTATCCTTCAGTACAGAACCTTAATTGAATCTTGACCAAAGCTTCAAATGAAGGGTCGTAATAAGGTACTCGCAACGATATAAGTAAAGGTAATTCTGCCTTCAATTGTTCATTCAATTGGTCGTAGATATCTTTAGCCACAGTCAATTCTTTTTCAGCACGAGGCAATTTAGCAGCATCTTTAGCTGGTTTATCAATCAATTTCCTTACTTTGGCCTTGGCTTGATCGTAATCTAATTTCTTATGACTACGTTTCTTGATAGCTTCGTCAATTTCCTTGAAATAGCCAGAAAACTTGGCCAACGGATCCAAAATCGTTTCCCGGAAAGGTCCATCCACTTGTTTAACTGTCTCCTCGTCCAATTCCCTGACACATTGCAAATACACCTGTCCCAAATTGGAATATGATGAGGTATTTGGCCCTTGTTTAGCTTCTTCGTACAAATTGTTAACAATCTCAGCAATTGTGACTTGTGCTGCCGTCACAGCACGTAAATTATCAAGGTACCCCTTGGCTGCCTTGTGTAAATTGTCACCATTAGTCTTTAATGTTTTGTATCTTCTCTCTTCAACATCGAAATCTTTATCAATTGTTTTATCTACGTCTTTGACAGAAACAGAGTTACCTGCCCTTACAACTGCTTTCTTAAACCCATCCCAAGACATGTTTCAATGGTTGTGTTTAATAGTAGTATTACTTTGAATGATTGATATTGCGGTTGGAAATGATTGTAGGTCGTGTGGAATCAATTTTGGTCTTAACTATGGCAAGAATAAAACAAAGTACTACAGAAGAGTAAATAGGTAATTACACTAAGGATATGACAGATACGGAGTTGGAAGTAACAGAGACAGTAGATAATGGAAGTGAAACTGATATTACAGAAAAAAAACTGGAAGGTTTGGAAGAGATACCTTTGGATTCTCAGAAATCAGACAATTTATTACAAGTACCAACACCAGATGATAAATCATCTGCTATAGTCGATGATCATTCGGATTTGCTGAAACAGGAGAAAATAGACCAGATCTTACTGTTGAAGGGTAAACTTTCCCACTTAATTGAAAATATTCGTGATACCAAACTCGTATGTGAGAAGTACGAAAATGAAAATCAATACTTACAAGATTATGTTGGTAATTATATGAAATCAGATTTGAAGTGAGAGAGAGGTGATTGTATTAATAAGGGACAATTGAACTTTTTTATGAGTTGCTAGGTTAGTCAATTTGAATTGGAAATTGTATTGAGAAGATGCTTAAAGATGGAATGATGGGTCTACAAATATATTCGAGGGTACGTAAAGATAAGCTTAGAGGTATTTCATTAGATAGTAGAATTTCCATTTGTGTGATTTTCTAATGGGTTCTCATTTTTCAGATTCTCGCTTGGTTTACAAATAGGTACGAAACTGTTTTTATTCTTCATCATGATATCTAGAAACCAAGAGAATGTGTGTGAGGTTGGCACCTCGCCATCGCATCCGAAGACTATGGCCAAAGTGGTTAATGCTCCTTTAGTTCCAGACTCACCAAATCTTTCCCAAATTAAACAAGTCAATCCATATACTTTTAAAAACACTAGTGTGGCATCTTTGAAATCGTATCTTCCAGATGATTGTTCTACCGATGAAGTGTTTTATGAAGCTAGTCCTTTATTGAATTACGAGTATCTGCATTTTTCGGCTTTAATACCTTCGATTTCAAAATTAGAAGATTCCATTTATCCCACAATCATCACCAATTCAGCTTGCAAGATGGAAAAACCATTGATTGTTGATGACACCCCATTCAACTTGCACAAGACTACTATCCCAAAATCCAATCGGGTCGTCCCCTTTAGTTTCCAAGAATTGACTCAAGACGAAATCAATTTATTAAGTATCTTGACAGATGGGTTAAATCCAATAGACCAAATTGAACATGAACGTTTGATTGATGAAAAATTGAAAGACTTGGGTTATGATGAACCTAGTTTTTGGCAATGGTCAAACCCAAGAAATTATTTCTTATCCCGTCCTTGGGC
Organism: Candida sp. Y128-05E; assembly: GCA_037042355.1. Taxonomy (NCBI): domain Eukaryota; kingdom Fungi; phylum Ascomycota; class Pichiomycetes; order Serinales; family Debaryomycetaceae; genus Candida; species Candida sp. Y128-05E. The sequence goes on along the minus strand of JAXQKE010000121.1, from coordinate 35,096 downwards.
GAAATATTTAGCCAATCTTGATCAAGATTTGGTTGGTGATGATACTGATTACGAATTTGATCTTGATGATGTATATGCTGAAGCGTATTGTGTATAGTTAATTATTATCTATTGCCGCTAATTTGTAGCTATCTGATGAAATATACTTCAGTAAACTCTCTCGTGTGTATTGTATTTCATCCCACTTGCTGCCATTGTGGATTAGCTTTGTCGAAATATACAATGAACATCCACTCCAACTGCCTAAAGTAAATGTACCTTCAACTGACAATCGTTTCTTGAGCATTTCAAGAAATTTCAACTTAAATCCGGGAATTTTGGTTATTTCACCTGTAAATATGATATTGTCCAGTAATAACCTTCGTGAATCAATGTGTGCCTTATTGATCAATGATTCTACAGCGTCATATATTGTAGATTCTTGAAAATATAATTCTTGGAACAAGTCATGAAAAAGTTCAATTGGAATGGAAGAATTTTCATAACCCTCATAATGCTCGGGTCTATAACCTTCCAAGTATACCTTGGAAATCAGTTCTTGTATTATATCAAACAAATTAACATCATTTACCAAATCATTTCCCGATTCAATTAATTTTAGTACAATCAAATAATGTAGTCCCATTCCAGTATATCTTTGGGGGAGTTCCTTAGTAGATGTAACCCTCAAGTCTACAACTGAACAAACAGTCGCACGATCCCAATCAAGATTAATGACAATTCCGTTTTCGACGTTAGCACCAATTACTGATAAGATCGGTTCTGGTTGAAAAATTGCTGATTTGATATTGATTTTGTTGATCAAGACATTCAACACTTTCATCTTGGTCAATGCTGAAAAGTCTCGATCTATTACAACAACCTTACAGGATCGTGGATTCAATACTAATTCTGTGAATACTTGATCCAACTTGATTTGTAGTGCAACCTCATCGCTCATATCTAGCCAGTTGTGGACTTCAGCAGAATATAGTTTAGCTAGCCTATCATAATGGTCATTCTTGCGTAGCTTGCTATACAATTCCTCCTTTTGATCTTTATCCAAGGCATACTCATTGATCTCAAACAATGGTGGAAATTGATCAATTGATACACCATTCACATTAGGTAAAGCTGTAGATACCAGTACCGACGGTTGGGCTTCACCTGCAATTCCTGCTTGTATATATCGAGACCCAATATCTAGTATCAATGGTACATACTTGTTGCTACTCATAAACTATATTCTACAGTGGTATAATTTTTCGCATTGATTGTTTCATACTATAAACATCTTCACAATAAATCAAAATCATCATCGTCAATTTCCATAAAGTCATCAGCCACCTTTACTTCTGCAATCTTCTCAACTTCCTTCAGTTCATGTAACTTTTGATATTCTAACAACTGCACTTCGTTCCAAACACTCACACCTTCTTGATCTTTAGGATTTGTTGGTTGGGCTAAACTTCGAAGGAACTTCTTAGCGGTAGCAAGTGCCATATCAGTAGATAAGTTGGTGTCTGAATCATTCAATGCTTGGGCAATCCATTTGGGCAATTGATTCTTTTTTCGAGAAAACCTTCTGTCTGCTAGAACCATAATACCATAATCATCTTTACCTCTCAAAACCCGACCTAGACATTGTGCCGCGTGTCGCATAGCATCGAACGAAAGATAATCATTCTCTCTAATCTGGTAATTATCACGCATGAATTCCAATCTTGCTTTCAATATACGAGATTCGGTATATTGGAATGGAATACCAATCATTAGAACTGTACGTCCATAATGGTGATCAAAATCAATACCTTCAGAAACTTTCCCACGAGCAACAGATAATAACACCGCACCCCTACCATTTGCACATGCTTTACGATAAGTTTCCAACGCTAATGATGTTTCTTGTGCATCTGGAGTTTCGACAAGAATTAATTTATATTTCCAGACCTCATCTAAAACACCCATGGTTTGCCACATTGAGATAATGGATTCCATATATAAGTACGATGGGAAGAATACCACCATACCATCGGGTGTTATTTTAGAAAATTCAATCAACAACGAACCATAATTACGGACAACCGAAGGATCATTTCTAATTTCAAATCTAGACGAAATAGATACTTGATCAGAACCTTTTGTGACAATCATAGGTAAAAATGATCGACGTGCCAATGTCATGGAATACGATTCTTGGATAACTGTTTCGAAATTTAACATTTTTGGGTACATATCTAATGGTGAAATGGTACCCGATGTAATTATCACCGAAGAAAATCTATCAAACACTGGTTTAATTGCTATAGAGGCATCCAAACATGTGAAATGCAATATGGGGTTGGGGACAGTCGAACCTTCGGTTTCATAAGGTTCCAAGATTAATTGAAATCCAGTCTCATAGGTACTAACCAACGTGGCGAATGTAGCAATATCTTTCACAGCCGTGAAATCTTCAATATCATCCAATTCTAAAGTTCTTACCAATAACGATAATCTTTCAGCGGAGAATCGTAGTGGCTTCTTATCAATAAATGTGAGTTCTTTCAAATGTTGTAAAAACGATAATGGTGTTTCTGAGATGACGTGCAATACCTTCATCCTTGTTTTCAAATATTCAATGAAACGTTTTAAGAACGAAATAAAGTGTTCGGCCTTTCGAATGTTCCCGGGAATGGCTTCATCTAGCAAGTCTTGGGGTAGTACGGGATTGGCCATAAACAATTCTTGTTCTCGATCAATTTCGGCTTGTCGTAAACCCTCGACTAACTTCTCATATTCCAGTTGTAGTTTTGCCGAATCTTGTCTTCTCATAACATCAACGGCATCTGCCAATTTATTGACCCCTCGTGTAGCTCGTTTCAAAGTATCATCGGTTAAATCTAGTGATAGCGATTCGATACAAACATTATCGATATTATGCGCTTCATCAAAAATAATAATTGAATCTTTGGATAATTCTTTGGAGACTCGATCAGCGATTTTTGGATCTAGTAAATAATGATATGAGTAAATAATAATATTACAAAATGGAATCATTCTTCTTACTGTGAAATATGGGCATGTTTTGTTCTCTTTACAATATTTGATCAAACCTTCAAAAGAATAAACACCATTTGGAATCAAATCATGTTGATCCATGGGCGTCAAGTTTTCATGGAATTCACATATCGAATTTGTTTCCGGGTTTGCTTGTTGCATTTCTTCCGTGACCAATCCCTTTTCTATTTTTTCACGTAATTGACCATTAGTAATTCTTCGACATTTTTCATCGACAACAGCTCCTTTACGTTCCTGGGATATAGTAGGGTGGATACACAAATTCTTACGTGAAGTCAACCCCAACCCTCTAAAATCTTCGACGTAGCCCAATTCTTTCAGCCTGAATTCCATTAATGAGTTCAATTCGATCAACGCCTTTTCAATTTCAGACATTGTACGAGAACAATACACCACTTTTCTATGTTCTGGATAATGCATTTGGTATGCAACTGTTAAGGATAACAAACTGATAGTCTTACCAGTACCTGAAGGCATTTCCAATATACAATTACCACCCACATCTAAAGTCTTCTTGATATCACACATGTACGCGTACTGTTCAGGATAAATCCTGGGATAAGGAAACAACACTGGTAGATCATCGATATAGAACTTCATGGTCTAAAGTACTCAACACTGAAGTTCTAATGGTAAGTAAATGATCTAGCAGCCAAAGATCCTAGGGGAAATATTTCCTCACCGCACAAACTGATTTGAGATGGTTTTGAACATGGTTGTAAAATGAAGAATTAAACGATTACAAGGAGAAATTGAAGGAATAAGTTGTAAGTAGCTATAATATTAAAATTCTAGTAATTCTAAATAGATATATACATGTTTTTTTCTAGAAATTTCATAACGAACGATCCGCCAGGGTAAAAGTAAGCAAAAATGAACGACAAATGAAGTGAAGATGGGTCAAGGGCTAACCGAAATTCTTCAAAATCAAGTCGTGTAATTTAGGATAAATTATATCGGAAGTGTTACCACTGACAGTGTGGAACACTCCTTTTTCAGTGTAGAATTCTTTCAAAGGAGCCAATTGTTTGTTGTATGTATCCAATCTAGCTTGGAATACGGCAGCAGTGTCGTCGTCACGTTTAGTTAATGGTTCGCCAGTAACGTCATCTTTAAAAGGTACTTTTGGAGGATTATAATCTAAATTATATACTCGGCCACTCGGAGCATGGATCCATCTCGCTTCGATTCTATCGAGAATAACCTTCTGATCAACATCCAACTCAACGACCATGTTTAAATTACAGTCCAGTTGAGTTAACACTTGATCCAAAACCTCGGCCTGTGGTAATGTCCGGGGAAATCCGTCCAATAACCAATTGCTTTCAGCATTCAACCAATTGTTTTGTTTCATATGACTGGTAATCAAGTTAACCATTGTTTTATCGGGTACTAACCCACCATCTTTGATATACCTCTGAGCTTCAATCCCCACGGGTGTCTGTTGTGAAATTTGACTACGCAAAATATCTCCACTCGATAATGTATGAAGATTTGGGAAATTTTTCAACAATTTCCCAGTTTGGGTTCCTTTCCCAGAGCCTGGTTGCTCCCAACAATAAAATTCTTAACGATTTCTTAAACATATTTGCTAGTATACAATGAATTCTAAACTATTCTACTTTTACATTGGGTTAACAATTTTCCAGCGCGATCGTCAACTTTCGCTTGAAAGGGAAGCTTAAATTTTCATAGTTTAATTTTAATTTAACAAATTTTCACTTCAATCTTCATCTTCATCATCCTCAATGATTCTTCGTTTCTTTCTTTGTTCTGGTTCTTCAGATGGTTGTCTATATTTAGCTGCACCTTCATTTTTCAATTGTTTAAGACGATCGGCTCTTCTTGCTTCCTCTTCATCTTCCTCTTCTTCTTCATCTTCTTCTTCCTCTTCATCGTCCAACTCTTCATCGTCTCCAGCTACAAAATCATCTTCATCATACTCATCTTCACCATAAGTTCTGGCGAATCGTTGGTATGTAGGTTCATTCAACGAAGGACTGGTGGCTCTTGCTTCCATTCTTTCTTCCTGTAACCTTCTTTTAGCGTCCAATTGTCTTCTGGCTTTCAATGTTTTTCGTTCAGTTTCGTCGGCAATTCTTTGTTTCAACATCGGATCATCTTTAGTTAAAGTGTTCAAAATACGGTCTTTCTGTTGGATTGACTTGACGGCGGCAGTCAATCTTCTATGGGTCGATGTTAATGTAGATGTGGGCAAAAGATTAACTGTTTTATTTATCATACTGTCACTCTGGATGATTTCCTTCGAATCATGTGCTTTCACTAAGAAAGAATCAAATAAGGGAATATCCTTGAAATCAAACATTTCTTGTCCGATCTTCAACGATAATGACCCATCGTCCCATTCGACAAAATGGGCGTTCGACTGTTTGATAATCTCTTCACCAATATTGGAATATCTCCATCTGATAGTATTCTCATTTAACAATTTCTCAGAAACCATTTCGGAGTATATTTGTTTCTCAGTACCTGACTTATCTTCAGCAGATTGTTTAACTTTGTCTTTGAACTCATTGGGGTCGAAAGGATGGGTTTCGACATTTAAAAACACCGGCATTTTGATAGTATATGTATCTTCTTCGGGTTTGGCAGAAATTGCATGTCGTGGAAGGGAAATATCAATCGTCTTCAAATCTGCCTCTGCTTCTGCGTCATCTTCATTTTCATCATCCTCGTCATCATCATCGTCATTGGAAACTGGACGTCTACGTCTCAGTTCTACTTGATCATCATCTTCTGGCTCTTCAACCAACGGTACTTCTTCATCATCTCCAAACAAATCATCAACCTCTTCTTCTAAATCTCGTTTATCTTCATCTGACGACATATTACTAGTGTTTTGTTCAATCACTACTAGTTCTTAGCCTTAATACATACAAACTGAAAAATATCAAAATTTTACCACCACACGACGTTTCTCTTATAATCAAACATATATAATACAAAGGAATCTTAAATATACACAATAATAAACTACACTAGCCATATAGCTATACTTCTAATAATACCAATACCATATAATCATAAGACATAACACGAAATTTTAGAACAACAAATTTTTTGTTATTCACAAGAAGTTCTTACACATCTGACTTTATCGTAGCACCATTAAATTTCATTTCATCTGTTTCTGGAGATTTCAATTGGATCACTTCTGGTGTAGCCGAATTGAGGGTATCTTCTCCTACAACAAATTTCATTTCTTCGGGTGTATTCACAGCAATTTCTTCTGGTGTGATTTCTTCTTGTGGTGGATCGACAAATTCGTCTCCTTCTTGTTTATGCTCTATTGATTCCACCACAATATCTGGGGGAGGCGCCGTCCCCTCATTGATTTTTGGTAATGCTTCATCATCACTACTGCCGTCAGAACAATTTTGCATATGGTAATCACCCTCTGAATCTATATATGGTTTCTCAACTTGACCTATATTTGTAGAAACATAATCTTCTTCTCGGTTTGAACTCACTGATCGTGAGTGTTGACGTCTGAAGTTAGAAGACGATGTTGGCGGTATTAACAGACTTGCTGGTTTTGGCTTCTCTGATTCGTCGGTTGATGAAGAAGTTGCAACTATTGAACTCGATTGTAAATTCAATTTACTGGTGGAATTCAATTGACTGAGATTTTTATTTGACACATTCTTTTTCAATTCTTGTTGATTTGGTAGCAATTTGTACGCATATTGTATTAAAAATTCCACAACCACTTGCGATAATGCATATTCTATAGGATCCAAATCATGATTTGGGTGTGACAAAATTGACGGTTGGAAAATGGCTGCCAAGTTTCTTGAACTCATGAGATTTTCGGCAGCATGGTTTTGCACCATGGCTAATAAATCCAAAATATAAAATAATAATTGTTTCGATAGCAAGGGTAATTGATCGACTAGTATTTTATATTCCTGGATAGCATTATGCACATCTTTGGTTAATTTTTTATAATTTTTTCGATTCTTCTTGTGATTGACTTCTTGTAAATTGGGTAAATCAACATTGGAATTGGAAGTGGAATTGACATTGGAATTATTAATTTCGAACAACTCTATGGAATCGATATCTTTTAACGACTTATGGGGATTTTCTGCTTTGAATTTCATGTAATTAATGATTCGAGGTCGATTGCTTAATGGAGCACGGAAAGTTTCGTATAAATCCAACGAAATCAATGGTTCTGGCAACGCATTAAGGAATCTTCTTAAAATAGATGCAGCATCATGGACGTTATACCCATCCCAATTCAATTTTTTCCCAAAATCGGGCGGCGAATTGAAAATCAATTGTAAATCTTTCAATCTCTTGGAAGAACCACCGACTCTAAAGATACCTTCTACATTCAATCCTTTCTTCTTAAGGTATACACCACATTTAGCCACAACAATGGGGATTTTCCCATATTGTAGCACCTGATTGGAATTTGTGTCATTATTCAAAATGGATATTTTGGCGTGGGCGATGTTGATGGCAGAACTTAGCGGGATACCAAAGTATTTGGAGTTCTCGTCGACCAAAGGGTTAATCATGAGAAAACTATCCCGATGTTGTCTCAAGCTCTGACTAGTTTCGGAATTCAGTCTAACTCTGTCGACATTATTAGTAGATCGAGATTTATGGTGCAATAGGGGTCGTAAAAACTCTTGAGCTTTGGGTGAATTGGGAAATGAAGTACCCAAGATATTGGAATTATTGGAATTGGAATTATTGGGATAGATGTTTATGGGATGTGAAATGGCATTTGTTGACGGTTCTTCGTCCTGATCGTCCTGTATTTCATTAAGTGAGTCATTGGACAATGTTAATTTCTTAAAGTTCTTGACCCACCCTAGTATACTATTTCTATTGGTATTGGGAGATTGCAGACTCATGATAGTGGTAGTAGTAATAAAATTGTTTTAAAATTATCGCGTCTAAAAAAATGATTAAAAAAAAATCAAAAGTGTCACAAAATCAAAAAGGAATAAAATTAAGGGAAATGGTGATAATCAATGGCAATGGGGCAATATTGAATGAGCAAAACTAGCAATTGGACCACAATAATTGTCAATCTTCAACAATATCTGTAAAAAATTGATCACTGGGAAAGCCGATAAGTGCACTACTTGTCTAAAGGATAATAAAACAATAAAATGACAGTATCAATAGGTCTCTTTGTAACAATGCTCTTCAGTATTCTAATTTCTGTTTGAAGAGTTGTATGATATTCTTATACCTTCTTAATGAAACTCGAGTAGTTTGCCACTAGCAACTATGATTGTCTTGATAACAATTGAGATGGAATGTAGGTGGGTGTGTGTGTTGTCAACTTCTAAGGAGTACCAAAGAGTGAGCAGCTGTGAATGGGTGTGGGTGTGTACTTAGTAACTGGAGTGTGTAGATGTCAATAGAAGTAATCAGCTAACTAGAGTTATACAAACTTGAGTCAGAAGTAGTGATATGAGAATTAATTTATGGTTGGAATGTGGTAACAAGGTCTAGACCCTCTATTTTTAAACTATGACTATTTCATTGGTCACGTGAGAGGCTTTTTTGGAATATTTTCTTTCTGACAGAAAAAAATATATTTTATTAACCTATTTTTAGGCAAATTGAGTTTCTATATGACATGCGTCATTTGACGACATATATTTAGTTCGACGACATTTTGACAGAGAGACATTTTTTATAGAGACCGTTTAATGTTGATTTAGTATACACCATTTTCTGGTTTTACCACAATTCTTCTCGTTTGATTATTTTTGTCCTTTTACTACATTCTTCAAACATCTATTGATATTTATTGTCTATAAATGTTATTTATCAATTTGCCATTTACATAGAAGGTAAGAAGAAAAGGCTTGGACAAGAATTGAAACTGGTATAAAACTTATAATATACTGAACTAAAAGAAATGAAATAGATTTGTCTGGGTATAACTTAACTGGACCGAACTAAAAGAAATTGGATGGGAATTTTAAACAGTAATTGTAATTACTTCAACATCCGTCACAGTAATTGTAGCTGCTGCCGCAGTTACAGTAACCGTCAGAGGAACACAGCTGCCATTGTCAGTTGAACTAGCAGTAACTCCCGTTGATGTTAAACTTGGAACTAATGTTGATGATACACTTGTACTCATTGAAGTCACCAAAGTTGATGATCTTGCAGTCGATGATGGTTTCCCAAGCGAACATGTAACCGATGTTTTAGTAACTATCGATTCGTTGACTACCGTTGCATAAACAAATGTGGTGCAAACACCACTTGTATAAGTGCTGATTCCATGGGAAGTAGATGAAGCATCTGGTGTGGATGATATAACGATTGGTGTTGATGAAGTAGCTGGTGTGGATGATGTCACTGGGGTAGATGAAGCAACTGGTGTAGATGATGATGTTGCTGAAGTTGGAGTTACAGTAGATTTATGACAGGTAATACTGGTTCTAGACTTGGTGACATTGTCAACAACTGATTGGTATACATAAGTGGTACAGATACCGTTAGTAACAGTGGTCACAGCAGTTTCGGCAGTGTTGGCTGAAGATGAAGCAACAGAAGATGAAGTTATAATTGGTGTAGATGACTCAACTGGGGTGGAGGATTCAACAACTGAGCTGGATGACTCAACTACTGGGGTAGACGATTCAACTACTGGGGTAGACGATTCAACTACTGGTGTAGATGGTTCGACTACTGGAGTGGATGAAGTGACAACTGGTCTAGATGAAGAAACAACTGGTGTGGACGATTCAACAACTGAGCTGGATGATTCAACTACTGGTGTAGATGATTCGACAACTGGTGTGGATGAAGTAACTGGGGTAGATGATTCGACAATTGAGGTGGATGATTCGGCAACTGATGTAGATGAAGCAACTGGGGTAGATGATTCGACTACAGAAGTGGATGAAGCAGCAGGTGTTGATGATTCAATCACTGGTGTTGATGAAGAAACAATTGCGGTGGATGAAGCAGCTTGGGATGAAGTTTCTGAAGTTGGGGTTGCGGTAGATTTATGACAAGTGATACTGGTTCTGGATTTGGTGACATTATCAACGACCGACTTATAAACATAAGTTGTACATATACCACTGGTGACAGTGGTCACAGCGGTTTCGGCAGTGTTTACAGAAGATGAAGCAACAGAAGATAAAGTTCCTATTGGGGTGGATGAAGCAGCTGGAGTTGATGATTCAACTACTGGAGTGGAAGATTCAATCACTGGTGTAGATGATTCAACTGGTAGAACGGATGAAGAAACAATTGGTGTCGATGAAGTAACTGCTGCCGATGAGGTTTCTGAAGTTGGAGTAGCAGAATTCTTATGGCATGTAATACTGGTTCTAGATTTGGTAACATTATCAACAACTGACTTGTAAACATAAGTTGTACATATACCACTAGTGACAGTGGTCACAGCGGTTTCGGCAGTGTTGGCTGAAGATGAAGCAACTGGGGTGGATGATTCAACAATTGAAGTAGACGATTCAACATGTGGAGTGGAGGACGAAACAATTGGTGTCGATGAAGTAACAACCGGAGTAGGTGAGGTTTCTGAAGTTGGGGTAGCAGAATTCTTATGACATGTAATACTAGTTCTGGATTTGGTAACATTATCAACGACTGACTGGTATACATAAGTTGTACATATACCACTGGTTACAGTGGTGACAGCAGTTTCGGCAGTGTTGGCAGATGATGAAGCAAAAATTGGTGTGGATGAGGTAGCTGGTGTAGATGAAGTCTCTGAAGTTTCAGTGGGTTTTTGACAGGTAACACTAGAACTGGACTTGGTGACTTTATCAACAACTGATTGGAACACATAAGTGGTGCAGTAACCACTTGTAACGGTAGTTACAGCGGTTGGAGAACTGTTGGCAACAGTAGATGAAGTGACTACTGGAGTGGATGAAGTGGTAGGAGTTGCAGTAGTCTTACAAGAAACACTTGAACTAGTTCTGGTGATTCTATCAACAACTGATCTGCACACATAAGTAGTACACGAGCCATTGGTGATAGTTGAAATAGTGGTTGGAGCAGTGTTGGTAACAATAGATGAAGTGGTTGGGGTTGCAGTAGTCTTGCATACAACACTAGAACTGGTTTTGGTAACTCTATCAACAACTGATCTGTACTTATACGTGGTACATGAACCAGTGGAGACAGTTTCAAAGCAGTTATCGCCGTCATGGAAATGTGCATTGACACCAACAATTAGCAAAACACTTGCTGCAAACAAATTCTTGAATAACATTCTGTGTAATTAACTAGACTATTGATTAATAAAAATCTATATAGAATGTGCAGATCGAAGGGATTTAAATACTTTCTTGGGGTGCTCTGAAGGGTTCAAGTCTAAAACTAAGTTTTTATTAAATTATGCATTCAAACTTAGATCATATAAGCTCATAGTCCAAGATTAGATTATATATTTACCTTAATCAAAAAATCTTGGCAAATAGAGTGCCAAAGAGCTTGGGCATTAGTGCAAGTGTCATTATTTAGATTATACATCCTGGTATAGTATGTTTATGGTCAGTCTATTACTCTTTCATTCAAAGAGACTATCTCATTTTATAAATATTTTCTACGTTGAACGTCGCCACGAGAATGGCTGCAAAATTAGTTGATATTTTTTATAATTTTTCAGAAAATACTTTTAATTAGAGGTTTGCGATTATTTCTAGGACCTATCTTGAATTCAAGAATACATCTATTTCCGCTATAATGGATCAAAACCAACAAGTACATGGTCATATATTGACCAAGCAAAGTAATCTTTTGCATCTAGAACACACCGACAACTTTATAGACTAACGGGAATCAATCTAGAATTATTATTTATTGAAATGAAATAAGAAATAAGATCATGTTTAACCTCACCAAGTTTCGTAAATCTATACGTAATGGTACCAATTCGGTTGAAAGTAGGTTGGAGCCCAAGCGAGTAATCATAAACGCAATACGACGTTTTATCAAGATGCTCAGGATGATCAGTATTATAATTAAACTGCTCAAACCCGAGGTTAAATCAATTATCGTTATATCGTTGATAATTTGTAGAAGATTAACCTACTAGTAAAACTTTAATCTAACCGGTATTAGGATCGAAGTTTTGATTATTTTCTAATGCGACGGTTGCAACAGGCGCTGGGGTACCTAATTTCATGATCAGCAAAGAAAATTATTCTTATTCATCAATATTTAACAGTAAAGGGTTCATTAAGAGCGCTGAGGTATTATGTTATCATTATAGGAGTTGATAAATTGGCTAAATCAGGTTGGAATATACCTTGAATAGAATTAAATTATGCAATATTGAAGTACTTGAAATTATTGAAACCTTAACAGATATAGTTAATAAACTCAATAATTACGATTCTAACTTTAAAATAGTAGGAATACCTAAAAGTAATGGTAAATCAGCACCTATGAGTATACAAACGTGCAACAATTAGTGAAACTAATTATAGAACCTTAAGTAGAGAGCACGAGATTAATTTCATCGCTTTAGGCGATACATACGATCTGAGCCTTGAAGGGGCTTTTCACACTACCTCAGGGGTTAACAATTACCTGTATCTAAACAAGTTTTCACCCTCCATCTTTAAGATTATGATCAACGGAGAGGTTTTCGCTAATCATAAAGCGAAATGATTGTTGCAATAAAAAAACTGTTTTTGTTCATGGCAATTCATTGAAGTCGAAGTAACTGTAATAAAAATGATAGACTACACGCCTGAGGCAAAGAAGATAAACCTAGCAGGCCTACATCTTAACCCGTTGCACTTTGGTCGTAAAAATATTTATTTTCTTGAATTAAGATTGCTCTACATGAGATCTTCGTTTCTATGAAGGTCCACAAGCTTCTCCTACATTGTAGTTTTTTCGGCTAGTTGAAGCCTTCTTTAACAACAATTTGTCTTTTTGAGACGGATTAATGAATATCTGCCAATTATGCCATGTGCTAAACTATATCGTATGGCACGCCATGATAGATTCCTAAATTGAGTTTGAACGATGATGTACCTCTGTGCCAGAAGAATTATTTTTGCAAAAGGAGTAGTCGGAAATATCTCTATATGTACAAGCGGCTACCTTTGGGTGTTTGTTATTCTCATTGTCCTGCGACTGTTCACGGCGATACTTGTTGAAGCTGTCAATTCTGTGGGCGGGACGCTGAAACCCCCAGAGAGGATCGCCGGCAGCATGGAAGTTGCTTGCGTCTTCTACTATTGTTTCCTGTAATTTTTCTAAACGATTGCAATTTAGGAGGGAGTAAGTAACATGTTTTGGAGGGTAGTTGCAGTTACGGGGTATTTTTTATTGTTGATTTATGATGTTATGAAAATGTCGTTTAAGATACCATTGTTAATTGTGTTTGATGATAAATATTGATTCTGAATTGCTTGCTACTGAGCTTTTGTGGAGAGATGAAAATGTTTCTGCTGTTTTTCTTTCGGCCGATACAATTTTCATTTGTTAAAGTTTCTGTCGGATGATGGTTCCGATTTTCCATTGCTGAAAAATGCGAAATGGTATACATCAACAGTTATTAACAAATATGGTTGAATACAAGGTAATAGATGTGGTGAGAGTGAAGGATATTATCAATCATAGACTATTGTTTCAATTTCCCCTTTCCTATGCTGAAAAAAATGGCCCAACGATTGCAATTGTCGCCAATATCACGCAGAAATATGATGAAACAATCCATTCCCAGGATCAAATACTCCCAGAAAATCCTAAATTGATCTGTTACTTGCAAGGTGGACCTGGTTTCCCATGTGAAGTCCCATTGGCTAATTCTGATAAAACTAAAATTTTATTGGATAAAGGTTATAGTATTGTTTATTTAGATCAGCGTGGTACAGGTTTAAGTACTCCATTAGAAGTGGGTACTATAAGTAAACTCGTTGGTGAAAAACAAAATGGTGAATCAAATCAAGATTATGTTAACCGTCAATTGCAATTTATTTTAAATTTTAGAGCTGATTCTATTGTCCAAGATGCAGAATCGATTAGAAAGAGTTTGATTGGTGATGAAAAATGGTCGTTACTTGGTCAGTCTTATGGTGGGTTTTGCTGTTTCACTTATCTCTCCAAATTTCCTGCCAGTCTTCGAGAAGTTTTGGTTACAGGTGGGGTGCCTCCAATTGGTTTTGGTGCTGATGATGTTTACCTGGCAACTTACGAAAGAACTAAAGAAAGAAATGTCCACTACTATGATAAATATCCCGGCGATATTACCAAGGTTATGAATATTTGTGAATACTTGTCCAAACATGAAACTAAATTACCCAATGGTGGAACCCTTTCGGTAGAAAGATTTCAACAACTTGGTCTTACATTTGGTGGCCTTGGTGGTACTGATAATCTCCATCAATTGGTGTTCAAATTTGATTATGATTTACAGTTATTTGGTCAACCAACCTACAGTACGTTAACCGATTTACAGAATCAATCTGGATTTGACACCAATATCATTTACGCGTTATTTCAAGAAGCTATCTATTGTGACGGTAAATCACAATCCAATTGGAGCGCTGATCGATTAAGGTACATCAAAGGAAATGAAGATTTTGTTTTTAGTGAAGATTCCCAGAAAGTATTCTTCACTGGTGAAATGGTTTACAAATCAATGTGGGAAGATTATTCTGAATTAAGGTCATTGAAGGATTTGGCAGATGCGTTACATGAAAATACTCAATGGAGTCAATTGTATGATGCAGAAGCTTTATCTAAAATCACGTTTGATCAAGTACCTATTGTTGCTGCTACATATGTTTATGATCAATACGTTGATTTTGATGTAACAAGAAAAGTCAAGCAAAACGTATTCAAAGGTAACGGAAACTTAAGACAATACATCACAAGTGAATTCTTCCACAATGGTTTAAGATCAGACCCTGAAAAGGTAATTGGATCATTACTTGACTTATTGAATTGTGAAATTGATTAAATTACAAATCTATAAAACATTTTACCACAATACACACCCCAGCATAAAACTATACATCTCTTAAATGTTCGATATCATTCAACAATTTAGCTTTCATTTGATCCAACTTTTGAATTTCTAATTTTATTTTCTCTGATTCATCTTTCAATTGTAAAGATTGTTGATTCATGGCAGAATTTTTCAACAATAACTTCTCATCAAGTTGACCTTTCTTGACCATTGATGTAATCAATTCATAAGCCACCTGGGCTCCATTCGTTGCAGTTACCTCAGCATTATCGAAAGCAGGGGAAACTTCGACAATATCAGCCCCCACGATATTCAACCCATCAATACTTCTTAATACGTGAATCAACTCTCTTGGTAACCAACCACCTGGTTCTTGTGTCCCGGTACCTGGGGCCATACCTGGATCCAATACATCAATATCAACAGAAATGTAAGTTGGGGTATTTTTAGGAATTTGTTGCAAAATCTGGTCAATATTCGCTTGGACTCCATCCAACCAAATAGAATCGGCTTCGATTCTGACATAGTTCTGGTCGTCATCATCATGATAATCTTGTATGTCGACCAATCGAGTCCTCAAACCGGCATGAATGTTTGTCGAGGTAGTCAATCCTTCTTGATGGGCTTTCCATAACATTGACCCATGATTTAATTCAGATTGTTCTGAGGTCCAGAAACTGGGGTACTTATCAGGGGCCCAGGTGTCTAAATGAGCATCAAAATGAATAATATTGACAGGACCATAAATCTTATTTAAGGCCCTCAAGTGAGGTAAGATTATAGAATGATCACCGCCTAAAATAACGTAACGTGGGGGTAAGCTCGGATTTTGTTTTGAATGTCTTTTCAACAACAACTCGTCGAAAGCCTGGTCCATTTGTTTGAAAGCAAGGGTGTTATCCATGGGGGTTACAGGAATGTCACCACAGTCTAATACTTTGGCCCAATCATTATAAGGATTGAAATGAGCCCGGTGGTTGTAACCTCTCAAATTAGTTTGTCTTTGACTGGCGGCTCTGATTGCTCGAGGACCAAATCGAGCCCCAGGACGATAAGACACTGCAGTGTCGAATGGTACACCAATGACAGCCACATCATAAGTCTCTTCGGGGGTAAGCAAGCACTGGTGATGTTCTAAATGAGCAAACGTATTTATTCCTTGAAAAGGCCATAATTGACCCCAAGCTTCCTGTAATTGGGAAGTATCCAAAGTCAAATTATCAAGCACATCATTTTCAAAAGGTTGTTGAAATGACAACACCAAAGGTAAAAGCAAACTAACAGCAGCAATATTAACTTTCATAATGAAATATGTCTGAATCAATCATTACCTTGACTTTTCAGTGGCTTTATATGGTATAATCTTGATAACCCAAGTGCGAATTGTATCTCCCAAAGAAGTAATGCGCTACACCATAATTAATTCCACTTCAGATTAGGTAACTAGAAGCGTAAATAGTTAATGATAGCGGTATCTTATGACAATTAAACTAAATAATAGAATATAGAAAATATAGTTACTCATCTTTAAACAAAAAGTAAGCAATGTTACCTCTTTTCCCACAACAAAAATATCCAAAAATGACAAAATTTTAGAAAATATCTGGAGACAACTTAAAAACACTAATTGTGCTTCTGAAAGAAGACAACCTGATGTTTCTAATTCAACAGTGTTATTCCCAAGTCAATTGTAGTTGTTTCCATTGCTAATTTCACTGGTTGCAAATGACATCATCATTTCACCACGCGAATAAATCACCAAAATTTACCACCTTGATTTTACAACACTTTTCTTTCTTGACCACAGTTACAACAAATACATCAATTGATACCTAGTAACTATGATTTTTGGTTTCCATCATAAAGATAAAGAGACTGGTGAAGTTACTACTGGAAACACCGGCTATAATCGTCCTCCAGCTCCATTACCAGGTCAAGATCCCGCCCAGCAACCACCACAACAAGATCTGACCCAACCAGAACAACAACAGTTCTTTTCAAACGACCAGGCCAATGTCATGGACGTTGGTGCTCAGGCAGCACCACCTCCAGAGTTGTTTAAACGTGTTAGACACGCGGTTGTGCCTCAAGGTACACCTTCTGGTGAAAATGATGCTCCGATCCAAACTAATAATTTCTACAATAATTTGACTTTGGCCGATCAAACCAATCCAGTGTGGACCCAGCCATACTCTTTATGGTTGACTAAGGACCCCGGTCAGATGTATGGGTTGGCTTTCAATCATACCGATGCTGGCCAAAGAGTATTTGGCCCCGAAGGTAAAAATCTCTTTTTCTTCAACCCACCTAAAATTAAGTCTTGGGTGATTAGTGGTGAAGGTTTAGGATCTCAAACTGGTTTAAGTTTATCCAACCATGCTAAAATGTCGGTTACCTCTCAATTTTCTTTCAATGGTGGTAGTATCACTGTTCCTTTAGTTCAAGGTATGGGTTTTGTCACTGCGAATTATTCAAATACGAAACCAATATTGGGATCACAGGTGGGAATTCAAGAATTCCAGAAGGTTGGCAATAATAAATACCGCGTTAAGTTGTTTAATCAAGTTGTTTGGTCGGTTTATGTCTCGGGTGATATGGGTTTGAAATTAGATAATCCCAATCAAGTTAGTGGTGATAGAAAGGGTAATGCTACTATTCAATTCGCTCGTGGTGATTCTCAACATTATGATGAATGTGCCGGTACCTATCAAACTTCGGTCAAATTGTTGGGTAAAGTCTATGGCACTACCACTGAATATGGATTCGACTTTAACTTGGCAGGTAATTCTCGAACCAATACTGGTTTGGTGTGGATATTGCCCCATCATTATGCATCTTTGGTTGATAATTCAAACTATACTGGATTAGAGTTAGATTCTACTACCAAGGGTGTTATGAGAGCTTATAAAAGAAAAACTATTGTTATCAAAGAGCAATTACCCAATATTAATTTCGAACCATGGGCTGTCTTTAAGACCACACCAAGCTATTCTTCAAATGCAATTAATTTGATGAGGCAAGCTGCTACTGTTGATGTCGAGGCTGATGTTGTCAATGAGGCCAATATTAATTCAATGTATACATCCGGGAAAATCCTTGACAAGTATGCATACATTGCCTATGTTTGTCATAACATAATCAAAGATCCAAATTTGACTAATAAAATTTTGCCAAAAGTCAAGGCTGCTATACAAATGTTTGCTAGTAATAGACAAATATTCCCCTTGGTTTATGATACTACTTGGAAAGGGATTGTCTCGTCTGCGGAGCCAGGAGAAGATTATGGGAATTCCAATTATAATGATCATCATTTCCATTACGGATACCATGTCCATGCTATCGCATTGGTTGCACAGATTGATAAAAATTGGTTATTTGCTAACAACAACTTGGTATTAAATTATGCCCAAACATTAATTAGAGATGTAGCGTCACCCAATGCCGATCAATATTTCCCGCAGTCGAGAAGTTTTGATTGGTTTCATGGACATTCATGGGCCCATGGGATTTTTGCCAGTGGAGATGGTAAAAACGAAGAATCATCATCAGAAGATTATCATTGTTATTACGGAATCAAATTGTTTGCCAGAGTGATTGGAGATCAAAGTATGGAAGCAAGAGCTAATATCGTATTAGCCATCATGAAACGGGCAATGAATTACTACATGTTGTACAGTAAAGATAATAAAATTCAACCTCAACAATTCATCCCCAATATAGTATCAGGGATTTTATTTGAAAATAAAATTGATTATACTACATTCTTTGGGCGAGGCAGTATTGGAGATGAGTGGATCCATGGTATTCATATGTTACCAATTACCCCAATTTCATCATTTATTAGAGGTCCTCAATTTGTTAAAGAAGAATGGGATGCCAAAATTGGTGGTATAATTGATCGAGTTCCAGATGGTTGGAAAGGAATATTAATGTTGAATTATGCATTGTATGACCCCAAGGCATCTTGGAGATGGTTTGCTAGAGGTGATTGGGATCCAAGTTTAATTGATAATGGGATGTCAAGAACCTGGTCTTTAGCATACATTGCAGGTATTGGTGGTGAAAATTAGTAGAAAAATAAAAAAGTTAATAGAACAAATTTGGGGTAGTGTTTGTTGGGATATATTTATGTGAATTATGAATAGAATTATGAATAGAATTGGTATTAAAAGTTCAAATATATGTGAATTATGAATAGAAAGTGAAATTATATGGTGTAGATTGTTATCGAGATAACAAATATTTTGTGGCCAATTGGACTATAAATTGAGATTGAGATTGGCCCATGTAATGAAAATTAGATTGAACTAGCTTGTATTAAAATATTACAATTATCGACTGTTCTACTTTCCACTTCGAATTGCCATTGTTGTTGGACTTCCATTAATATTTTTATACTTGCCAAGTTTTCGAGGTCAATTTGATTTTGTAGGTGCGATGGAAATTGTCAGCTAATACAGAACAAATGATAATAGATAAGAAAAAGGTGACTAGAAGTAATGTCACGATACCCAAATGAATATCATGTTGATTGTGCATGTTTCACTAGGTATTCCCCTGTCGACGGCAGAGTCTTGTATTGTAACCGAAGCCCCCAATTAAACTTTAACTGACAATTTTAACCAGGAGATATTGTAACCAGTATATATTATCAAACAACATTACGAGAAAGCGAGTAACCATCAACGAAGTTACCAGCAAAGAAGAACACTCACATGCTCACTCTTGTAAGTATTATATTACTCGCATTGCTCGTAATAACCTCAACTTCGCTCATAATGTTCACACTAATTACTGACAGTACTCGTACGAACCAATGTTCACTACGAGATTACTAGTACTAACTAAATTATTCGCTTCGCTCATAATTTAGCTCTTATCTACAACACATTATTAGCACATTATTCGCTTCGCTCATAATGTCTCATAATGTTCATTCTTTTTAATTATCTATTATTATTTAATTAAACAATGGTATAACATATCGTATCATCCTGATACGATACTATGTCAATATTAAAATGCTTTTATTTCGTAAACGAAATATCTTATACTAATAAAGCACCGACGGCTAAGACACCACCGAGAACACCCCAGTTCATAGCGTTGGAACCAGCAGCACCGGTAGGGTCGATGGTAGTACCGTTAGTGGCATTACCAGCTTCAGCTCTCTTGAAGTTAGTTGGAGCAGAATCTAACCAAGTAGTGGTGGTGGTTAATCTGGTGGTATGGTCGAATCTACCGTAAACGTGGGTAGCTTTTGGATCCCAACCAGATTGGGTAACAACAACGGTTCTTTCAAACTTGTTGACGTCTTCAGCTAAAACGGCAGTAGCAGTGGCAAGTAAAGCAACGTTAGAAACCTTCATTATTGATTAAAAGATAAAAACAGAAAAGATTATAAGAAGAATCTTCCCAGTTTTATTTGAAAATTGCGGGAATTTTTTATTTTTTATTTTTTGTTGTTTTTTTCATGCAAGTTTCCTAATTGGGAACAGATTAAGCTTAAAGTGAGACGAAAGAGAAAGGGAAGGAAGAGAGACAGTGATACAACTTAAGGAAACAAAAGAGAGTGGGAAGAAAATAATAGAACTCTAGACGATGTTAATATTAATTGAAATTAATTCAATCCATTCTTCCTATCTTCTTTACCCTTACCTTCCCTCTCTTTTTCATTCTTTTTCGTTACTATTCTTCCGATTATTTTCTTTTTCTTCCGATGCATCCACTCCAAAAATTATTTTATCACAGCTTCTCATTGGTTGGAGGCAGGTGGGGAAGATACCATTCCACTAACAATAGCACCACCACCAGGTACACTGTAGCTGGTGGTATTGTAATAGTACTGTAATCTATACTCATGCGGCTCTGCTTGAGGTATTTTATATTGCCGACATTTACTCTAGTTACTCCGGAATTATGGCCGATGTATTTTGTAATTGTACAGTAATTGAAAATTACAACAGCACACGAGCAGTAATGTAACCATAAAGAATCAATGTGGGTAATTATATGTAGTGTCCTCGATATTGAGTGAGTCTATTGACACTTTCATATGATACGATAGTCATAACGATACATTTCTAACCGACAATAAGTGTGTCTCTACTTTTATCTACTTAATTACTGATAGATCTCTAAAATCTTTTCTGTTATATTACAATTTAATCTTTTATTAGGCATAAATTGTACTATCACAGTTAATAATCGCTCGTAATAAAACAATCTGGTTTAGTATTTCAAGACTAACTTTTAAACCTTTTTAATGAAATTTACAAATAATTGCCTTGATTGATAAACTACAATAGTACTATTGAAATAATGAGGTATTAATTATTTAGATTTTTGAAAAATTTACATACAAACACCCCTTCACTCATAAACTTTGGTTAGAGTGGTAATGTAGTACTTACAAAAATGAACAATGCTAGTAATTTTGGGGATTGCTAGTAAAACTGCACCAGCTACAAATGGTAGTACTATTGATATAACGTCGTAATTTTGCCTATTTATATTTAGATGTTTGAAAGTTCTACATCCAAACACCCATTCACTCACCCACTCGCTTCGCTCGTGGGCTTGCTCATAATGTGCTAGTTTTTCTATTTTTGTATATTTAATAGAGATTAGAGGATAGAGTTTGCTACTATTTATAAGAGTGAACTATGTATCAAATATACATATAGATGGTATCATTAGTAAGCTGATAAGAGATGAACAAATTAATAAACACTTTGTTAGAGATTAATTTGGAACTTTCAACCTTGAATTTATTCAAATTGAAAGTTTTGTTGTTGTTGTTGTTGGTCGACACCAAATCCAAACACATTGTTGTAAGCTTGAGGAGCGGTGCCTTCGTCTTCAATTTGGTCGTCGTCATCGTTGAAATATTTCGAAATTATATGGTAAGCTTTTTCGTAAATCTTTTCATTTTGATTACCTTGACATTCGAAAATCTTTTCCATACCACCGGCTTCTTCAATGTATACTGCGTTCTGGTTGTTGGCGGTGTTGTTGGCTTCTTTATCCATTTCACCCATTTTCAAGATATTTTCCAATGAGTCAAGAGTGACTTCGATGATTTTGGCGTCGGCAATAGATAACAAGTCACATAATGGTTTGATGCACCCTTGGGTGACTAAGTATCTGATTTGATCTGGTCTGGATAACCCACCAGACGAGGCATTGGACAAGGCCCAACAAGCTTCTTTTTTGGTTTTATAATCACCTTGTGCAAGCAAACGAATAATCTGAGGGATCAAGTTGGCATCGATAACGGCTTGGATCTGGTCGGTGTTCCCGGCAGTGATGTTAGAAATAGTCCAACAGGCTTCTTTACGGATAGTTTCTTTTGGTGAGTTCAACAATGGGGCCAATGCATTCAATACACCGGCATTGATGACGTTTTGGGTCTGTAAATCGTTACCGGTAACAATATTCCCAATGGCACGTAAAGCTGGGGTTTGTACGAGGTTCGATTCGTGGCCGAGCAATTCGACCAAACGGTGGGGGATTCTGGCGTCGACGACAGATTGAATGGCTTCGGTAGTACCGTCAGACAAGTAAGAAACAGCCCAACAAGCATCAACCAAAGTTTCTGAGTCTGAAGAGTAGATCAATTTAGCCAAAGTAGGGATAGCTTGTTGAACAATATTCCAGTCTGGTTGTGGGTTTTTACCTCTGCAAAGATTGGACAATGTCCATGTAGCGGTTCTGATAAGCGACATTCTTGGCGAGTTAAAAAGCGATAAAACCGGACCCATGGCGCCACATTCCAAGACATAATCTCTATAATCGGAGGAATCACCAGCAACATTCCCCAAGGCCCAGATGGCCTGTTCTTTAACCTCCAAACTCTGGGATTTCAATAACGCCACGAAGGATGGAACCGCATTGGCTTCTACAACGACCCTTGTCTGGTCAGAGTTCCCTGACGCGATGTTAGTTAAAGCCCACGCGGCTTCCAACTGTAACATATCAGGATGGTCATTCATAAACTCAACCAAACGGGGGATCACACCCGATTGGATAACTAAATCAATTGGAGGATTATGTTCCCTAGATAAAATTTGTCTGAATTTGATAGTAGCGTCTAATTGCTGAGTGATATCATTGGATCTGATAGATTCAATCATTTTAGGTAAATCTTGTTGCAACTGGATGGCAAATGAAGACTCGTCTTTAGTGCCACCAGCACTAAAGTCATCTTCATCTTCTGAATCATTCCCTTCATTAACATAATTCCTTCTTTTAGCCAACACCTCTTCTCTCTTTTGTTTCCTTAAATCAACTTGATGTGTTTCTCTTCTTCTTCTCAATTCATCATTAGTGAATCTCCCCTTGTTCTTAAAGTTAGTTCTTCTGTACTCTGGTACAAATCTATTAGTAGCATCTGAATCCATGATAAATGTGATAGCTATAACAAGGTGTAAATTAAAAATTGCTTGATTTTACAACCAAAGTTTTTTTCCTTTAATTTTCCTGCAGATAAATTTTGCCTATGAAAAGAAAAAAGGAAACTAGTAGGAAGAAGACAATTACAACTACAAATACAATGAATAGACAGATATCTAGAGAGATACTTAAGATACAACACAGACTGTTCTGTCGAACAGTCTCTGTTAATATGAAACATAAGGGGTCTTTTCAAAATAAAGATTATACAGTAGAATCAGATGAAATTGTTACAGACAACAATCCTTGGTCTCCTACTTTATATACTGATCGAGTTTTTGTTAGATTGCCTCATAGTATTAAATCAATTGAAATGGATGAAAAATATAGATTATCTTATTCTCCATTATATGAAGCTCCTGGTGCTAAATATATATCTTTATTAAAAAGATTATCTCTTTCGTTTGCTATATTAGGTGCTTATGGTGGGAAATTGTTCTTTGAGAGTTCACAGTTTGATGATTTGTTTGCTGTGGGTACTGTAATGGCAACTTCGTTTCCTGCGGTCTATATACAGTATAAGACTAAAGACTATGTTACTAGAGTATGGAGATTATATGATAAAACTAAAGAACAGACTTTGGAGAATTTGGTGCAAGATGAATCTTTAATTATGGAGAAGTTGAATGGGTTGGGTCTGAAAACTTATAATGAAGTGTTGAAGATTTCAGATAATTCTCAACTAAAGTTGAATCAGAATCAAGGCTTCTTTCATTCTTATGGTAATTGGGTCGATGGTAAGAGGAAGTTTTACGTGGTTGATAATATTGGCGGGATCAAGATGGATAGATTGTGGGGGATTGTCGAGAAGAATTCGGGGGTGGATAATGGACGTTTCTTGGATGTTACGAGCGAAGCGAGTAATAAGTAATAGTAATACGAGCGGAGCGAGTATTGCTGTTGTGTGCAACTTTTACGAGTGAAGTTATTACCAGTGAAGCTAGTAATCGCATCACTGGATGTGAGTAATAACCATCAACACAAAAGTATTGTATTACAAGAAAAGCGAGTATATCTCTACAACATTAACCAACAACATTAATATTACCAACATTAACATCAACAACTTTTCATCAACAACTTTTCATCAACAACTTTTCATCAACAACTTTTCATCAACAACTTTTCATCAACAACTTTTCATCAAC
>JAXQKE010000121.1:0-10384 GCA_037042355.1 Candida sp. Y128-05E | reverse complement strand
AACTTTTCATCGACAATATTCCATCAACAACTTTCCATCAACCACTTTCCATAAACAACTTTCCATCAACCACTTTCCATAAACAACTTTCCATCAACCACTTTCCATAAACAACATTACGAACATTCATTACTGCAAGGCGAGTAATCACCATCATTGGTCATTCTTGTAAATATTACATTACTTGCATTGCTGGTAATAACCAACATCACCATTTGCAAATTCATTTATGATAAACAAGCAAAGATTAAGCATTCCAAGCATCATGAGATTCTTACCACACATTTCATCATATAATCAAAAAAATTAATTATCATAGGAATTATCATATCATTATCATAAAATCATATTATCCATTCAATTCTTGTATATAATAATTTCAATTGAATGCATAACTTATGATAACTGTCATTGTAGGAGTATAGATATAATTACCAGGATATGGAGATTATATGATAAGTCTAAGAATCAGACTTTGGAGAATTTAGTAACTAATGAACAGTTGGTTATGGAGAAGTTGAATTGGTTGGATTCCAAGACGTATGATGAAGTGAAAATATATATCATTATCAATGCTACCTCCTATTGGGATCATGTTGTTGTATTCCTGGGAGCCATTCCTCTTTGCAACCATATAGGTGCACTGATTGTTTTTTTCGCAGCCAAAGAGTTTCTGTTGATTTGATTGATTCAAAGACAGGTAGTATTTTTAGATGTAGAATTATTAGTATTAGTATTAGTAGAATTTGATTTTCTTATTATTGTTACTGTTATTAAAGTATATTGTTATACTGTTATACTGTTATACTATCTCCTCGCTTAATATTACTTCTTCTTCGTCTATGTGTCACATCACGTGATTTCCGCCTTTGATTTCAATCGTTGATAGCTTTGTCTAGTAAAGGTTGTAACACAGGAGATGGGTTTGTTTGGATCTCACAAAGATGGTGCTACTAAGAGTCTGAAACCTCAGAAACTTGCTGCTGGTTATTATGATCCTCAACATCCTTACAAATACAGTAGGAAGAAGGTGGATAAAGATCCAGCTCCAACAGAGTCAACTCAACCTGAAGATAAAGCTGAAGAGGATAAAGATAAGAAAGAAAAAGATGAAGATGAAGAGGAGAAGAAAGATCCAAGTCAGTTGGATGAGACACAACTAAACACTAAATTGAATGCGTTATTATACCATACTTCAGATGATTCCATCGCCATGTACAAGAATGATAATACTTCCTCTGATTTGCTCGGGAGATTATACTATGATGATTTCGATTCGGAATCGATGGTCGCGACACCTATACCCTCCGGTGCTAACACGCCGTTACTATCTCCCAACCATACTGGCGGTGCTTTACAAGCACCGGCCTTGTCCCATTTAGGTTTGACGCCGATTAGTTCGTATGCTTCGATTCCCGGATCGGCTCATACTAAACCTTCGTTCGAACGAGGTATCTCGTTCGACACTTCCGATGACCATCGGAAGTCTCTCACGTTTAAAGTAAAACATCCCCATTTTAAGTTTAGACGAAATAACAACACATTTTTAACTGGCTTTAAAAATGATGCCACTTCTTTACTAGCTGTGGAGTGGTTGTTTGATGAAATGGTCATTCATGGGGATTCGATCGTTGTGTTACAGGTATTGGATGAAAAGAAGTATAGCAAGATTGATAAGGCGGAGGCCCAGCGAGCCCTAGAGAGATTGAAAGCGTTGAACGTACATTCCAAGAAAGTATCCCTCGTGTTTGAGATTGTTATTGGGAACTCCGACAAGTCTTTAAAGGCAGCCATTGCCGAATATAAGCCCCAGATGATGATTATAGGCACCCACAGAACAGACACCGACACCCACAAATCATTGTTGCAGAAAACTTCGTTTTCGAAGAATTTCTTGGAATGTGCCTTGGTACCGGTTATTTTGGTAAAACCTAATTACCATTATGTTGAGTTTTTGGATAGCCCCATCACTTCAGAAACGTATTTTCAGGATTTGTTAACCCAGATTGATGTGTCAGACAGTTATCTCAAGAAAGGTTACAGTACCAAAAGATCACAATCTCCTGCCATGAGTTCACGAAACTTACTTAGTCCAAGTCAGTCGGCTTTGTCTCCCTCACAATCACGAAACGCCCTATCACCAAACTTATCACCTGCATCTTCTAGAACTGACCTTCATTCGTTAGTCCCCGATAGAGGCAGAGGCCAGGAACATCTCAATCCATTCAGAGAACAGTCCAAAGAACGATCGTCATCCCGAAGCCGGTCAGCAACTAGATTAGCCCGTTTCTTCAAGTAAAGGTTTTTATACACTACAATAGACACTATATAATCAACAATTCATTGTTGATGAGATATTAGACCATTTACAGTAGAATATTATAATATTTGTAGATTACATAATTGCTCAGTGTAACATTTCAAAAGGTTGCTTTGCGACTGAAATTATTTGATATTTTTCAGGCTAAGCTAACAAAGTCTTTGTATACCACTAAATAATAGTATAACCATGCTGAGAAGAGTTGTAGGGAACCCTACAATCATGATGATTGATTTGGTATCGCTTTTGATTGGATTCTATGGGATTCATTCCAATATTTTGACTATCGAATTGCCAGACGAGTTATCTGGGGGAGGCCACTGGCAATTTTTAACCAACTTATCGTTGGTATATTCATTAATTGTGTTTGGAGTTGGGTTCTTCGCTCATTTCTTCAAGAGTCAACAGCTTTACGAGTTTAAAAATTTGATCCATCCTATTGGAATTGCCTTGGAAAGTATAGTTGCTATCGTATACTGGCCATTACGTATCTGGTTTTTGGAATTGTTAATTAGTGATCCCAAGAACTTGAGAATCCCTTTATCGACCGACTTGGCCATCCATTTAATGCCTATAGTATCTTTGCTAATCGATTATCTTGTTTTCATGCCAAAATGGACAATCAAGAACACCACGGCTTTTTTGATTTGTTTCAAATTGACTCTTGGTTATTGGTTCTTATTAAAATACTTGATTGACTTTGAAAATGGGGGGACTTACCCTTATGTGTTTTTGAACGTAGATACTGAACACAAAAGAGTATTTGTGTTCTTTATGGTGGGGATTATAGCTTTCGGTCAGTTTTTGTTGATGAGAAAATTATATGATGTTGTTGTTAGAGCTACCAAGGATACGGAAAGGAAGATTGATCAAGAATTAAAGAAGGAATTATAAGAAATTATGAGAAGCGAATAATTTCTAACTGGTACGATAAAAGAAAATTGATCAACATTTAAAAGGTTTAAAGTAAAAGGTACTGGAAGGTAGAGTAAATGGTAGATGGTACAAGATTGGGGGGTTTTATTTCATTCATATCAATTAGTTGATATATATATATATCTAGTTATTTTGTTTCATATATGATTAGTATTTAAACTTGTAAATTCGGTTATAAAATTTAAACATGGGCTGTAATTTTGTATATATCTGTTGGCCTATCTGTTACATTATTATCTGAATATAAATTGAGCTATAACTGAAAAAGACTTCCTAGTTCATGAAAATGAATAACTCGCTTTGCCCGTTATCAATTTCCATTTCACACGTTGTAGGATATAATTGAACTGGGAAGTGATAATCCATTTAAATAAAAGCGGCAATCTTTGTAAGGAGGTTTTATTGGCCAAAAAGGGGTATGGAACATACCCCGGATTATCGTACATGAGAAATGATATGTATATCCAGTAAGCACCCAATCCGATTGAAGAAACCAAAAATGATTGTTTTAAGGTAATTGTTGGTTTATTAACCATGAATAACAAATACAAATAAGGAAACAAATGGATTCTTAAATCCAACCATAATGAGACATCAAAACTGTCGGTATTTAGGGTATGTGGATACAACAACTTTATTGTCCAGTAACTGAATGTAATACAACACTCAATGTTACTGATTAAGTGATAAAACCAGAAATTAGAAAACAAGAAGTTGGAAATTATGAAAAGGGTCGTACCAAAAACACCACAATTGGTGAGGAATTGCCAATTTCCCCCTACTTGCAAATGAGGAGTCAATGGCAATGCGACTGAGTCTCTATACCCCAGTCCACACAACACCAAACCTAACAAATCAAATATCCACATTTAAGCTAGTATGGTACAAGATATCAATATTCTATGAATCCTAATGATTCAAAGTATCGTTAAATCTGATTCCACTCGGCATAAAATTCGAGTGCGATTCAGCCACAGCCAGTCAAATTATTAGGGTAGCTAATACTTTGGTTAGAGCAATTCTAATAATGTAATAGTTACAAGAATTAGCAATACTAATAAGGTTAATGGCCAAACAACTGCTTGGTAATAATATCTGAAGTAAAAGTTACTGGTATCTAAAGTTAGGTTTCTCCAAACCAATTTCAAAGTGCGACCAGTTAATATAAATGGTTAACCAATTTTTTCATCTATAATATTACTCGCTTCGCTCGTAACTTCGCTCATAATATTTCAACGATTCCGTAGCACTCGCTTTAATATGTCTAAACCTAGCCCCACCTAATGGTTTCCCACCATACCATCTAGTACAAATCACCAATACATTAACTATATCATATTTAATCAAAAGATCTAGTAAAACCGAACCAGCACCTCTTTCCCCATTATCTTTAAACCCATGGGTAATAGAACCATTCTCTTTAACTCTCCATGCAATCATATGAGGATGAGAAGCTTTAGCAATAGATTTATTCTCTTTAGTTAGGTTAGATAAAATATTAGGTATTTCATCAACACTAGTTAAAGTGGTATGTCTAGATTGAAATTTTGATTGTTTGTCTTTAATTACTGATGACTCATGCCAGTTGCTAAGACATCGTCTGAACAGTCGTAACATGTATCATTTACTATTACTTAGTCTTCTTCTTCTTCTTCTGGTAGCGCATATTTTCAGGTAGCGCTTAAACCCATTGGAAAATTTTGATTTTCAGTAACAGTAGATAGAACTAATACTAACAATACAACATGATTTACTTGAAGAGTTTATTGAATGTTATAGATAACTCAGGGGCACAAGTAGTAGAGTGTATTAAAGTATTAAGACACGGTCCTAGAAACTTTGCTAAGGTAGGAGATGAAATCACCGTGGTTGTTAAACAAGCCAAACCTTTGAACTCAGAAATTACGGGTCAATCTATAAGTAATAGAGTTAAGAGAAGAGATATATGTCGTGCTGTTATTGTAAGGACTAAAGCTCCTTTCAGAAGACCAGATGGGTCCGTTATAAGGTTTGATGATAATGCCTGTGTCTTGATTAATAAAGCCGGTGATCCTTTAGGGACTAGAGTTGGGAGTGTTGTGGCTAAGGAGTTGAGGGAGTTGAATTATAATAAGATTGTGAGTTTGGCTCCAAAGACTTTCTAGCGAGTGAATGATGTTAGAACCCGAAGGGTTCTTCTAAAGATTATAGCGACGCGAATAAAACAGAACCCGAGGGGCTCTTGTTTGTAAAGATTATGGTTCTGGAATAACATAGATTATTGGATGATAATTAATACGAAACTTGTAAATATAGTAATAAACATAAGTTAAATGAGATTAGGAGTGAGGTGAATGAGTGATGTGAATGAGACAAGAGGATAATGTGATGTAGTTAAGATTAACATTATGAGAGAAGCGAGTAATGTAGTGGACATTATAAAGTACACATTATGAGTGAAGCGAATAATGCTGTTTAGATTATGCATTACATGTTATCAGTGTAGGTGATAATGTAGTGAATATTATAAATTACACATTATGAGCGAAGCGAATAATGTAGTGATTATAAAGTACACATTATGAGTGAAGGTGATGATAGAGTGAAGATTATAAATTATGAGAAAAGACTAATGAGATGTAGTGGATATTATAAATTACACATTATGAGTGAAGGTGATAATGTAGTGAAGATTATAAAGTACACATTGTAAGCGAAGTGAATGATGTAGAGATTATAAAGTACACATTATGAGTGAAGGTGATAATGTAGTGAAGGTGATAATGTAGTGAAGGTGATAATGTAGTGAAGATTACAAATTATAAGTGAAGGAATAATGTGATGTAGGGAATACTATAAATTACATAATATGAGCGGAGTGAATGATGTAGTTAAGATTATAAAGTACACATTATATGCAAAGTGAATGATGTAGTTAAGATTATAAATTATGCATTATGATCGAATCGAATTAGCGAAGCAAGTAATAGAAGATTATAATTTATACGCGAAGCGGATATGTAATGAAGAGTTAAGAGTATGTATTAGTAAACATGGTTATTATATATGCTTTAGATTAGTTATGTTATAATTATACAACTTCAAAGTGATTACCAATAAAACATAATGCAGAATATAGAACAATCTGATAGAATATTAAGTATAGTACAAATTTTAATATAGCAGCTAATATTTTTCAATTAGATATAATAGATAGAGGTAATAAATTAGACCAAGGTAATAAATAAGCTGGTAATAATAATATTAATATTAGCTATGTTGTATGATATACATCTACTTTTGATCAATCATCTAATGTTGGGTATGGCTTTTAATATCCGTTTGGACTTGTAAGACCGAAGGGTAAAATAAAAAAGAAATATTGTCATTTATATTTTATCTAAGTTGTATCACTAATACTCTCAAAGGAATTGGAATCCATCATATATTAGATATCTATAGTTACAACATCAACATAATTAGTTAGATCTTAATAGAAATCTATCATTTTCATGTTTGTAAATATACTTTTATTAAATACGTCATTTATAAAATATATATATTTTTTTTTATTACTGTGTATAGTTTTATTTTCCCAACTACCCCATTAATCATGTTAATTTCATTTGAATCCCCACTTGATCTACAGTATAAGTATAAATAACCATCTTATTCACTTTAAATCATTTGTAGTTTGCTAATACCTTGCACAAGTACTATCATTCTGAAATGAATACCAATTTTTTAATTTTGGTGGGTGATATATATCCCGCAAATCCCCCTAATCACATTGATGAAATTGCCCTGACTATGACAATTAATGATAATATTGAAGATACAATAAAATTCTCCAATCCCTTCACCAAAGAAGATGAGTTAAAGAATGGTAAACGTAAATAAATTAATACTATGATGTAATTAGAATTGAAAAATTCAATCTCGGGTATTATTGAATTGACAGTTAAAAGACAATTAGGTTGGATGAGCAATGCACTGTTACAACTAAAGTGGGTTCTGGAGCAAAATCCATGGGTCCAATATATTAAAAGAACTGTTGGAAAAAAACATATATTAATCAAAGATATGAAAAGTAAATATGGGTTAGGTTATATATTATTGTCTGTATAATTATTAATAAATTTCAGGAAGTTATCTGGCTGTATTATTTTATTGTAGTATGTATTTTTTTTTAAGGGGTATTAGATCTAGCGTGTGTGCAATAATTAACTAATTAGACTTTATGACCTCATACATTGCTTGTGGGGGGTCTTTAATAGGAAAATATGGTATTCGCCGTCTTTGACTTTTGGGTTTTTGGAGATTTTAAAAGATTTGTATAATTTTGTCAATTTGTAAAAAAATTTAAGAAAACAAAAAATAGGTAAAATTTGACAAAACTAGAAGACATCAATCCAAATATAGTTCATGACAATAGCACAGTATTCTATACTCATGAATGACCTACTACAGACTCTTTATCATTCATTTTGTGTTTAAAAATATCAACTAAATCTTAGCACCTCATTTCGAGTCTCCAGTGACACATTTTGCAGCGAAACAAAACGGGCATTTATTGCTAACATGAGGTTTTAGCTTGAATTTACATTTAATAGATAATTATTTATCACTTATTCTATAATTAGTCTTCATAAACATACATTCATTCTTTATACAATATGACTACCTGATACATTTTGTCACCTAATATTTATAAATTCTCTGGCTCCTTCAAACATAATCTAGGGAAGCATTCGTGAACCATAGTAAATAAATCTAGAGTTATATCCAGTTCATGATTTCGTCCATATTTACACGTAGCTTCCAATTTCACCGAGTTGAGTAATTCAATATTACCAATTACGTGGAGTACCGGTTTCTTTGTTTCAATATTACCTATTATGTGGAGTAGTGGTATTTCTGTTCAATGTTATATTGCTTAAAACAGCTGCCCATTCCCCTTCCTTCTTGCTTATCGGTCTACAAAAGTTTCAATAACATTTTCTACCGAGCCAATCAATTCATTTAAATAGCCAATATTTTCATTAGTTCTGGGAGTGACATCGACCAATCCCTTTGTAGAATGAACTATATTGGCTAGCTGATGATTTTTGGTAGGTAATTCGTCCAAGTAATTCTGCAATACCCTTATTAAATCATGGGGATCATCGAGTTTAGTAGTTAACTGGGAATATGTACTATTCAAAGTTTCATTTCGTTGGCTACCATTTTCCAATTGACCATCTATTTTCTCGTACCTCTGTTGTAGTTTCTGTAAAAGGTCAAACAAGGTTAATTGTATTTGATCCAACTCCAATTCTGGCAGTTTCAGTTGGAAATTTTCATAGTTTGAACTGATGGAAAGCAAATTATCAATGTTCTGATCAATTAGTACTTCATTACTACTTAATAACTGTTGTAACTCTTGTATTTGGCTGTGTATTTCTTCCATTTCTGTTAATTCCGTTTAGCACCGCGTAAATTGAGGAATCTATTGAGTCAGAAAAAACTCATTGAAAAATTTATTAACAACTACAGAAAACTTTAGATAACTTATAACATGGCCAACGTGGAAGTTGCTGAGAAGGTTGCTGAGAAGGTAGCTGACTTGTCTGTTCAAGACAAGGCTAAACCAAAAAAAGAAAAGAAACAAAAGCCAGAAGCCAAACCATTACCTCCATACATTGAATCACGTTTACAACTCTTTAACGAGTTGAAAGCTAAACACGATGAAGAGTATGCTAAATTAGAACGTAAACCAATCAAGATTACTTTGAAGGATGGTACTGAAAAGGAAGGGGTTTCATACCAAACCTCTCCTTTGGATATTGCCAATTCTATTGGGAAATCCTTTTCTGAAAGACAAGTCATTGCCAAAGTCAATGGTGTCTTGTGGGATTTAGTAAGACCTTTAGAAGGTGATGTCGAATTACAATTCTTAGATTTTGAACATGAGGAAGGTAAAGCTGTCTTTTGGCATTCGTCAGCCCATATTTTGGGTGAATCTTGTGAGTGCCATTACGGTTGTCATTTATCCCATGGTCCTCCAACTGATGATGGGTTTTTCTATGATATGTCTATTGACTATGGTGAAACTGCTGTTTCGCAAGCTGATTTCTCTGCTTTAGAACAAGGTGCCACCAAAGCTATTAAAGAAAAACAAAAGTTTGAAAGATTGGAAATGACTAAAGAAGACTTGTTAAAAATGTTCAATTACAACAAGTATAAAGTCCAATTTATTCAAGATAAAATTCCAGATGGTACTTCCACCACTGTCTACAGATGTGGTCCTTTAATCGATCTTTGTCTTGGTCCTCATATCCCTCATTCAGGAAGAATTAAAGCTTTCAAAGTCTTGAAAAACTCTTCGGCTTATTTCCAAGGTGATTCCACCAACGACTCGTTACAAAGAGTCTACGGTGTTTCTTTCCCAGATAAAAAATTAATGACCGAACATTTACAATTCTTAAAGGAAGCTTCCGAAAGAGACCATCGTAAAATCGGTCGTGAACAAGAATTATTCCATTTCAATGAAATGTCTCCTGGTTCGGCATTCTGGTTACCCCACGGTACCAGAATCTACAACACCCTTTGTGAATGGTTAAGGAAAGAATACAGATTGAGAGGTTATGACGAAGTCATTACTCCAAACATGTACAACTCCAAATTATGGGAACAATCCGGTCATTGGGGTAACTACAAGGAAAACATGTTTGCTTTCGAAGTCGAAAAGGAAACTTTCGGTTTAAAACCAATGAATTGTCCTGGTCATTGTTTACTTTTCAAATCGAGAGAAAGATCTTACAGAGAATTGCCATGGCGTGTTGCCGATTTCGGTGTTATCCACAGAAACGAATTTTCCGGTGCTTTATCTGGGTTAACCAGAGTTAGAAGATTCCAACAAGATGACGCCCATATTTTCTGTACTGGTGATCAAATTGAAGACGAAATTGCCGGTGTCTTTAGCTTTTTAGAAAAAGTCTATGGTGTCTTTGGTTTTGAATTCAAGATGGAATTATCAACCAGACCAGAAAAATACGTTGGTGAAATTGACGTATGGAACTCTGCCGAAGAAAAATTGGAAAATGCTCTTAACAAGTTCCTTGGTAAAGGTAAATGGGAATTGAACCCTGGTGATGGTGCTTTCTACGG
>JAXQKE010000120.1:67482-84224 GCA_037042355.1 Candida sp. Y128-05E | reverse complement strand
TTTTTCAATTTCATATAAATACCAAAACAAAGTGCAAATGCCACAGCTCCCATTAACCATAACATTTTCAAGAAAAAGGACACCATGTAGAGATTTGCCCATCTGTGCTTACCAAAAATGACATGTTCATGGGTAGGGGTTAAACGACTTGGATAGAATCCAAATATAAATGAAACGAAAAAGTTAAATAAACAAGCCATGAAACATCCAAAAATGAAAACCCCCACCATGGATAAATGGACGCCATGAAACGAATCAGTATTGAAAACGGCCACAAAGAGAATTCCCAATTGTCCAACCACTGCCCAGAGAATCGCCGTGATGGCAAACTTTGGTTGCTTGGTCGAAGTATACTTTTGCAATTTACCAGTTTTCCGTAACCTGTATTCACAAATTAACGTACCAACGAAAAAGATCGCTTGAAAACCAGTACAACTGATAAATAATGGCTGTAAACTTGTAGCACCAATGTCACTAATGTAGACCGGGCGGTTATCATGTTCCTGAAACCAATATATTGGTCTACCTTGAATATGCCATGCCGCTAACAATGCGATCAACATACCCCACCATACTACCAAAGCTACCAAAGGGATCAAATAATAATGGAAAATCTTAAACCTAAAAGCTCTTGGTCTAGTCATTGTTGAATAAAGTTTGCAATCTAAGAATTATTTATGTAAAATATCTTGGTATAAATAATTGTTTTTAGGCGACGTTTAAACTAGTCCAGAAGAGAGGTCTATTGTACTTAGTTTGGATAATTAAGAACGGCTTTCAGGGGTGGTGAATCTATTGTTTTGTCTTCAAAATTTCAAAGCAAACCATACCTGAAATTCTCCGGGATAACATCCCTTTTAGGTTATTTCCGAACTGATGATCTCATCGAACCGTGTGAGGATGGGGTAGTTAGTATCTAGTATGTTTCAATATCCCTGGTGAACAGACGATCCTGGCATTACTGGAAACTTGACTGTTTTTAGTTAATTAAACTTAATGATGACAAAACTGGTGATTGTAAAAATGAACATACAAACACAACATTATTTTGGAAAGCAATGAATGAATATGAGGGAAAAAAATTGTAGATGAATTGGCAAATAATAAGATTAAGAACAATGTCACAATGGAAAGTTCAGCAATCGTCTTTGTATAGCTCTATACACCGATTTATCTGTATCGCCATGTCATAGTCCATAGGTTTACAAAATAATCATATGATTGAACCGAGAAAGTTACGCAATTCGACATCATAAAAAGCTTGGTTTACAGGAAAATGGCCAACAACAGTAATTAGCAATATAGTCAATGGTTATTTCTTGCTTTTAACAAATTACTAGTTTTGGCAATATTGGTTTTATAAACACCGCTTTATATCTAGCCTGGATATTGATTTATTTAATTATCTACCTAAATCTAACTAGCCTCAAACCTACATACACACATAGAATACAAGAGTCAAATACTGAGAACTGATCCGCTAACAATATAAAATAAATCTTAAGCGGCAATCCAACCCCATCGAAAACACCAAGAGTAGATGATTATCGGGGTTAGAATTGCAATTGACCATTTTAATATGTAATATATTCAAAACTCAAGTATAGCCATAAGTGAATTGATCTTGTAAACAACCAGCTGTACCACATTTTTCATGGCGGAAATGTTCGATATGAATATGATCGATAAAAAGTTCCATGTAGTATTATGATTAATTTCCAATTAGGTACCTATTGAACACATATTCTATAGATTTCTAATTTGTTGGACTTATCCCCTAGCCAACTAGCTTCTGTTGTTGGTGTCTCCATCTTTTGTATCTTCTGTTGATTATCATTTCATCATCCTGCATCTACCCATATCATTTCAATCTCATCGCTAACTTTACTACTAACCAGTTCTTCATCAATTAAATGAAGTGCCAGATATGTTTAGAGAACGAGTCCAAGTATAAATGTCCTACCTGTTTGATTCAATACTGTACATTTGCATGCTACAAAAGTCCTAAACATGTACACGAAGAAAAAAGTCCACAAATAGAAAATGAGAAGGAAGATTTAGAAATAGTAGAGAAGAAAGATGAAGTAGAAACCACAAACACAGACTCTAAAGAACAATTGTTTGAAAAGATCATCCAGGATGATATCATCAAACAATATTTAAACCAGGACTCTTTACAATTTCATTTATCTGTATTGATAAAGATTTTAAAGAACCATGAAGGTATAATTGAACCAAAAGCGGTCAATGACACAAAAATGGTGATGAATTTGAAACTTTTGAACCTAAGATTGGGCGGTATAGAAGAGAATGAGTTGGTCGAAGAATTTGTACAAAGAGTATTGGTGTTGATTAATGAAGGTTAAAGAAGAAAAAAGAAAATAACTACTAAATATCTTTAAATGTGTATTCATTACTATTGGAAAACCAGAAAATCAAACATACCTACTAAAAATCAATTTCAGTCCTTTAGGTACGCATATTATAGTTGGTGTTCTACTTCGCATCAGGAGATTCTTCGCATCATGCTTTCAATTTATTTTTTGGCACCCCTTTATCATTAATAGTAATAGCATAAAGATATCCACCCAAATCCCCCACTTTCAGGGTATCAATAACCGCATTCTCATCCGACAAGAATTCATGGGCGGTGGTGATAAATAATATATTATTTTCTTTACCCCCTATTGAAACCGACGATATTTTTTCGGCTGGTAACTTATATTCGTCCAATAGTTTCCCCTCCGAGGAATATTTAAGTACTTTGGACTGGCCCCAGAATGCGTGGTAGAAATCACCTTCTGTGTTAATAGTCATACCGTCTGGTTCTCCTGTAGTTTTTGTCAAGTATTTAGTATCGACAAATTCACGTTGATTTACAAGTTTATCATTTTCGTAGTCGAATTTCCAAATCAAGTGATTCATTGAATCAGTCCAGTAAAAGGTTTTGTTGTCATTGGAAAATGTAGTACCATTGGAAATTTGGGTTCCATCAACCATGGTTTCAATAGTCAAGTCGGGTTTAATTCTAATCAATTTCCCTTCGGGCTTGATATCGTATTGGAAATCATTCATGATACCCACCCAGATATTACCCCAAGGGTCAACATACCCATCGTTCGATCTCAACCTATCGCCATTTTCAAAATCGAATTTCTTGAAATATTCCAATGTTTTCTGGACGAAATTCCCCTTAGCCAATCCATACTTACCACATACAATAACCTCATCATCATTTTCGGTCAACAACACACACCCAGCAGAATCTTTACCTTCCCATTTGAGCACTTCGTGGGTAGTCCAGTCCATAGCAATCACCCGATGAACCTCACCAGCAATGATATCGACCCATAACACAGAATCGTTACTGGGATTGTAAGTGACTTGTTCAAGTAATCTGCCTCGATACTCGGGGAAGAGAATGTTGTCGCTAGTAAGAGTCTTCATTTTTGTCTATAACAATATAACTTTGGCAATTGGTTGATATTTATACCATCGCCGGTTAAGCCTCGACTTTTGTGTAACCGCATTGTGGCCAAACTCAGTGGGGGAGTTTGGGTGAAAAAATAAAAATAAAAATTAATGGTAGCAATTGCAAAAGAGGATGGAAAGATGTAGATAGATATATATATATATATATAGCCTGGATTAGTATCCCTTTGTTCTTCTTTCTTGGTGGATAATTTTACTTGACATTTTTTTTTGACATTCTTAATTGTTCCCATTTAGGCAGTGATTCCGGGTTGGCTTTATGGAAGAAGCTAGAAGCGTTTATAGGGATACTCGAGGTAGTTATATAGGGGTTAAAGAATAATTCGGACGATTATAATTATGTGATACCTGAAAACACTCCTCACTGTGACAGGAAGTAAGTCTAGAAAAGAATTGTCCTTGTCTCGAATATAAATTGTAGGTGATATACTAGAGTATGATTTTAGTAGTTAGCCAAACGAGTGACTTTGAGGATATCGAAAATTATCTAGTTACAAGTCATATAAACAACATTGCAGTTTTATCGCTTCAGGTAGTCTCGATTAACTCTTGATTTAGTCTTTAGTGATCTTAAATAGAGTTTCCTAACCGAAGTCGCGTCAGAGTATTTATTTGGTTAGTTCTAGGCTGTTGGGTAGGGGTGGTACACGTATTGGAAATTTTGTATAGGTATATATATAGTACAGTATTGTCCAATTGATGGTTTGTCGCTTGATATATATTAACAGTACGCGTCTAAATAAATTTGACATTTTCTCAAGCCAACACAATTGCAGCTATATTTGTTAAGCCTTTATTTGGGAATTGGTTTATTATACAACTACGGTCTTATTCACGACTATTTAGTACTTCAAGCAAGAAATATTTGCAAGGTGCTACAAATTTTATCACATTCGTTCCTTTATCACAATCAATCTTTAAATGGGAAAGTTCGAGTCAAAACGAAAGAGAACCCTTTCAAATGAAGAAGAATTGAATCAACACAAGAGACACAGGATCTCTCGAACTACTCTACAAGATTTACCCGCCGAATTGATTCACGAGATTTTTGCCTTTGCAGAATTCGGTAATAGCTTGCCGCTCGTTAATAAGTACTTCAATAAACTATTAAAGTTCGATCCCCATTGTACTGACGAAAACTGGCCAAATGTATCTTTAGCAATAAAGGTAGTACGCCAGCATTTTGTCATTCTGTTGAACACTCGATTGGATCTTAAAGCCGTCGATGAATCATTGAGAGTGTACTCTGAAAAGCTAGCTGAATTCAGCCACGTAGACAATTTGTGTGTTGATAAATTGAGGTCCAATTTATCAAGCTTGAAAGAGAAATGTGATGCTTTTCGACAAGCTGAATACGGCATTGTTTGTCATCGTTTGCCTAAAGATGGCCAAATACCTGCTTTCTGCAAATCTAGAATTGGCTCCACCAGACTTTTACGCCTATTTATAAGGAAACAACATCCTCAATGTGCGGGCCTTTATAGATTGCAAGACGAAATACTCGACCGATTAGCTTATGTAACTTTTGCTTTTAGACTAGCAGACTATTTGTTTGAGGAAATATACTCTGATCGGTTACAGGAAGTCACTGTCAACCAATTGAATAAAATTCCTCCGAAATTGTTTGTTAGTAAGTTTGGGGTTCCACCGGTAAGCAGACAACGCTTAACATTAGAGGACTACACGATAAGAAGGTGTCCACCTTCTGAATGGCAAATATATATACCTCAGGGTCATGCTGAATTTTTGACTTTCGACAAGTTGAATTCCTTAATATATTTGGCAACAAACGGTGTTGAGGTTCGATGCTCGGACGGCTTCCTAATTCATATAATTGACAAATACGCCCCCGACAATCTATCAAAGTGGGATTATAAATCGCTTCCATTAAGTACGCTTGCTCGTTATCTTGGCAATGATAGCGCGGGTGAACTTGTGATAATTCATCTTTTTCGTTTATATTTGACCTACACTGAGTTGGACCCCAATTCAATCGAGGATTTGGAATTTATACTTGACGATTTGCTTTCCACTGTTGATATACTCTTGAAACAATACTACCATAGTAGACTAATCTCACTACAAATTTCATTGTATGGGGAAGAATACATCAAAGCTGGTACTTATGAAAGTTCGTGTGCATTCACAAGTCGAGAAATATGGAAGTTTCTTGACGATGCAGGGAATGATACCTTGAAAGATGTAGTTAGAAGACTGACAACTGAGTTCAATAACTCACCACACCCATTAAACTTGTGGGAATAATCGCCAATGGGGTGATGGAGAGATCTACAGGGGCTGGTGTCAACCTACCTGAATTAGAATCATAACGAACATTCTCATTTCCTTGTAACAGATCATTCCAGGTAAAAAGACCAGAGATTTATATATGTAATGTAAACTTTATTATATCGACGAGGAATGTAGACATCAAGGATGAACGATAAGTTAAATTGTGAAATGACTTTTGGCACAAAGTCATGTACAACTTTACCTACTTTTCTGTCAACTCTTGTAAAAGAAGATACTGATTTATCTATGTGCAGCAATCTTTTGTTTCATGTTCCTTACTCCTCAATCGATGCTGCGCATATTGGAAGTGTAGATTGGTATGCGTGGATAAATTCTCGATTGAGCTTTCATCTTGATGGCTATTTCAAATATGTTATTCTTAT
This sequence comes from Candida sp. Y128-05E, assembly GCA_037042355.1. Taxonomy (NCBI): domain Eukaryota; kingdom Fungi; phylum Ascomycota; class Pichiomycetes; order Serinales; family Debaryomycetaceae; genus Candida; species Candida sp. Y128-05E. Next base: position 78,057 of record JAXQKE010000120.1, on the reverse strand, counting down.
TAACCAAACTCCTACCACAAGTTCTCGCTAACTCTACCGCCAATCATCGCTAAATATTTCGCGTTTACGCGCGAACGGCATAAAACCATAATTTGTATTTTTCTAAAATATCCTACTAAGTGGACAAACACAATCCCCTAGATAAAACTTTCAACACAAATCAAATATCTGTCTCTGTCTCAGATGGCACCTATCTCTTCTGAAAAGTAGAACCACGACACTGGAAGAAAATTCTCGTTCAAGTGTTGTAAAAGAGGGGATCTTTAAAATGTGGTAAAATTTACCACACCACTTTAATTGTGAAAGTGATCACATTTAAATATAACCACTTATGGGGTAATAATTGTACTATAAAGTTACCACTTTCTGCCATATATTATTGGGATTTCATAGTTAGTTACTTATTACAGTGTTTATATAAATAGGTCAGTTGAAATTGGCCTGATAGGGTCTAGATCTAAGTTCAGGTGTAATACCTTTCGAGTTGCTAATATATCAATCCAGTTCCTAATATGTCAATCCAATCGTTAATCTTGCAATCCAAGTGGCAATGTGCCAATCCAATTGCTAGTGGTCAATCTCGTTGAAATTGTCTATCACGAGTGTTCGATAAGGGTCATTCGCGTGCTCCGTGCCTTCATATGTGTAAAGATTAAAGTTCCATGATTGAAGTGTGAAAAGATCCATGCTAGCGTGACATCAATAAGTACGTTAGCCTCTACCTACAATTAAAAAGACGATTGTAATGTAGGAATATCTAAAGACTAGTCTGCGCTAGTCATGTACATTATTCTAGGGACTATATCATAGCTAATGCTAGTGTAATCTAGCATTCTACCATTCAGGGGAATTCCCAATTTACCTATTTAAAACGTTGCTTTGCGACATCTGCCTTTCACCTGCTTATGTTATTCCACTTTTGAGGAACTGATAAGGAAATATGTGAAGTTTCCAATGCTAATAATGCTAATAATGCCAATGGCGCTAAAAATGCCAATAATTATAATTGAGATATAAATGTGCTGCCACAATCGACGCTTCGCATCAATGATTGTTTATCTTCAATCGACGTTGCGCATCAATTCCTCAATCGAAGCTACGCTTCGCATACATTCTTCATCTTCGCCATCGACGCTTCGCATCGATAGCTCTAGGCATCGGATGCTTCGACGCTTCGCGTCTCAGCCTCCTGTAATTTCCCCCACTCCCTGGCCAACTCCACCAACCTATCGACATTATCCGCCGCACCAATCATATCCAACGGCACTTGACTCTCGGAATACTCCTTCTTGGCAAATCTGCCTAGATTCTGCTGATCAACTAGTCTAAATTCATATTCATCATTCTGATTCTGGACATCTTTTTCCTGCAACAATTCATTCCAGGTAAACAATGCCGGAGAAGTCTTCCTTGAAAAGGGATTTATATCCACAATGTGAACTTTATTATAAGGACGAGGAATATAAACATCAAGAATGAATTTGGAAAGTGGAAACTTGGAAACGACAGTAGGAACAAACTCCTTAATGGCCTTATTCAATTTATTCTTCAACTCCTCCAAGAAAACATACTGGTTCAAGTCTCTTTGGGAAATGCCAATAATTTGGTGGTTATGAATAAACACTCTAAACTCTAGCGCAGGATTAACCTCGATCCATTTGCGTAGAACCAATTCATATTGAATCTCTTCAGAAGATATATTAACAACATTACTAACAACATTACTAACATCATTATTAGCATCATTACTAACAACATTACTAACATAATTACTAGCATCATCATTAACATCAGCTGTTCCAGCTGAAATACTAACACCATCCTTACTAACATCAGCTGATCCAGCTGAAACTGTCTCATCTTCAGCGTCAGCTGAAGATACAGCTATCGCTGAACATACCTCAACAAACGGTTCCTCCAAATCCGAAGTTATATGATCAGACGACTTAAAGAGTAAAAAAATATCATTAATGGAAGTACATTTAGTGGTATTACCAGGGTTAACCCAAGCGGCATCCACCGGAGCCGACCAATTAAGTTTTGGAGCTATAGCTCCAAAACGACCTATCGCCTCATCAATCCTTCCTTTCAACAATGCAAACTCATCAGTATCAAAATACTCATCTTTAATATCCTCCTCATCCTCCCAATCAGAATATTCATTATCAGAAGTAATATCCAACCCTTCATGATTATCAGGTAATTTAATGGAATCATCTTGAAGATACTGAAGAAACCTCTGTGATAAAGGTTTTATGATTATAGTATCTACTGTAAAATCTTTCAAAGAGTTATACCAATTAGAGTAGGAACACATCATCACTTCATGTTTAGATAACTCCACATCTTTGAATGTAATAGCCTCAATAGTCATCTTGAGTACTTCTACCTGTCTATTAGCTTCTGTCTTCATTTTGTTACTAAGCTATTTTCAATCACGTGTACCACCCTGTTTTTTTTCTATGGCGAGAATTTTCAAACTTCCAGAAACGTCTTAAACAGATTAAGATCTATTTAAGTTATTACCAATGGCATTGAATTCAAAGGCAGTTGCACCTTCCAATGCTACTTTCAAAGATAAAGAAAAACCTACTGAAGTTAGGAAAAGTAATATCTTAGCTGCTAGAGCAGTATCAGATGCTATTAGAACTTCTCTAGGACCTAAAGGTATGGATAAAATGATCAAGACTAAAACTGGACAGATTATCATTTCTAATGATGGTGCTACCATCTTAAAACATATGGCCGTATTACATCCAGCTGCTAAAATGTTAGTTGATGTTTCTTTAGCTCAAGATGTAGAAGCCGGTGATGGTACTACCACAGTAACTATTTTAACTGGGGCATTCTTAGGCGCTGCTGATAGATTATTAGCTAAAGGTATACATCCTACATTAATTGCCGAATCTTTCCAAAGGGCGGCGAAAAAAAGTTGTGACATTTTATTGGAAATGTCCCATAAAATTTCTCTTGACGATAGAGACCAGCTCATTAGAGCTGCTTCAACGTCATTGTCTTCAAAGATTGTTAATCAATATTCAAAGTTTTTAGCCCCACTTGCAGTGGATTCGGTTTTAAAAGTGGTTAATTCTACTTCTGACAACGCAGATCTCAATGATATCCGTTTGATCAAAAAAGTTGGGGGCACTATCGACGATACTGAACTTGTTGATGGGGTTGTTCTCACCCAGAATGCTATTAAAAACGCTGGAGGACCCACCCGCATGGAGAAGGCCAAAATCGGGCTCGTGCAATTTCAATTATCTCCACCTAAACCAGATATGGAAAATAATGTCGTCGTCAATGATTACCGTCAAATGGATAAGATTTTAAAGGAGGAAAGGGCTTATTTGCTTGGCATTTGCAAAAAAATTAAAAAATCTAAATGTAACGTTTTGTTGATCCAGAAATCAATTTTGAGAGATGCAGTCAATGACTTGGCGTTGCATTTCTTGTTCAAATTGAATATCATGGTTATTAAGGATATTGAAAGGGATGAAGTCGAGTTTTTGTCGAAATCCCTTGGTTGTAAACCGGTGGCTGATGTCGACGCCTTTACTGAAGATAGATTGGGAAGTGCCGATTTAGTAGAAGAAATTGAGTCCTCGGGACTGAAAATTGTCAAAATCACCGGGGTCACTTCCAAAGTCACTAAACCTACAGTCTCCGTCATTGTCAGAGGAGCTAATAATTTGGTCTTGGATGAAGCCGATAGATCGATTCATGATGCTTTGTGTGTGGTAAGATGTCTTGTTAAAGAAAAGGCCTTGATTGCCGGTGGTGGGGCCCCTGAAATCGAAATCTCGAGGATTTTGATGAAAGAGTCGACCAAATTATCCGGGGTCGAACAGTTCGTATACCAGGAATTCGCCCAGGCATTGGAAGTCATTCCAACCACTTTGGCTGAAAATGCCGGGTTGAACCCAATCAATGTTGTCACAGAGTTGAGAAATAGACACGAAAATGGGGAAAAATACGCCGGTGTTTCGGTCAGAAGATCAGGGGCAAGTAATACTTATGATGAACATGTTTTGCAACCGGTTTTGGTAACAACAAGTGCTATTACCTTGGCCGCCGAGTGTGTTAAGTCGATTTTAAGAATTGACGATATTGCTTTTAGTAGGTAAGCTGTGTCAGTGATCACAAGCGAAGTACTCACGAAGTGATTGCGGATGAAGTGATTGTGAACTAAGTACTCACAAAGTACCCATGAAGTGTGGTCTCTTCGTGATTGCAAATGAAATATATATATGTCTTTAATCCTTGTATATTGTATAGTAGAATGAAACGTTTCTAGAAATTTTTTTATTGTAAAATGCAATATAGTAAGAATAATGCGAGGAGATTGTGAAAGAAGTAAGCGTATATTCACAGTTTCTATTCCACCTCAACAATTACCTGTGACATAGTTTTTAAATCTTACTTGCTTCAATTGCCAGATTGTCAATATTTTAACGATAATATTCACAAACTCGGCACAAAAGAATTATTATACAGAATCAGCGCTCCTACACTATTTAATCGAATTATAATAGGATTCTACTACAAATTCTCTTCATATCTACCAATATTTCCATTTGTAAACCTGAATGGTACAAATCCAAAAATAAATTACTCAAGTAATGTTAGAATTAGGTTGTTCGTCCAATAATTGGTGCTTCATCTACGCCAGTATCTCTCTACCAGGTTTCATTAATGCCCCATTTATTATTTAAATGCAATATATACTATACAACTTAGACCAATTTGACCGATCTGGAAAGATTCTTCTTAATACCAGTCTTTTCACCTTCATAAGGTCCTTTATCGTCACCTTTATAGACTTGTCTAACGGAACCAAGCTTCTTCTTGGCCTTCTCGTATTGCATTCTCTTCTTAACTCTCGAGTTTCTGAATTCCTTCTTTCTGTGGGGTGTAAGACCTTTATTCTTGAGAATTTGGTAATTGATGGCTCTTTTACCCGATGCACCCAACTCTTCTTGTAATTCAGCCAATTTACCTTCTTTGGCGGCCTTGACTGCAGACAAATGGGCTTCACGACGTTCGTCTCTTTGATTTTGTTTACCTTGTTTAAGGGCTTCGTAATATTCGACATCGGCTTCGTTAATTTCACCAGCCAATTTTTCATCGTCAGAGGCAAATTCCTGATCATCCAAGTCGGCACCAAGTTGATCCTTTTCAACCAATCCTCTCTTCCTAGCTTCCTCAACAAGTCGTTGTTGTCTTTCAAACAATCTTTCTCTGTAAGGTAAATCGGAATCACCAGTCAATTTATCGACATTCTTATTAGCGGCCTGGTCAATCTTAGAAGTATAGAAACGTAAAGTCTTCTTACGACGTTGTTTATCTTCCATGTCGACATCGTCAGCACCTTCAGTAAAGTCGGTGATTTTTTTGGTAGGTACTCTCATGATGGTACGGGCGGATTTGGTATCAATATCAAACTCGTCGTCATTAATAGCTGGAGATTCTGAGGCGTCAACAAATTCTTCCTCAGATAAATCATCAGAGACTTCGGAATCTGATACTGGGATGTCTGCGACGTCTTCATCCATGCTTTCAGCGATATCTTCACCTTCGTCTTCGACGAGGTCTTCAGTTACATTCTCTGACAACTCACCTGCTTGCCTCCACACCTCCTTACAACTCAAGATCGTCTCCATGATCTGATTATCCTTCATGGTAGTGAAACTATCATTAGTTTTCAAGTTATCAACAAAAAAAGCAAAGTATGAAGAAACTGAAGCCAAATATGAAGATAAAGCAGCAATTTTCAACTCCCTTACTGGATTGGAGGGTTTCCCCTGTAAACTTTCCAAGGTTAACTTCCCCTTGGACAATTCTTGTAACAAAGGAACAAACTCAGGGAACAATTGGTTCAACAACTTCAATCTGTCGGCATCATCAAGACTTTCAATTGAATTTTCCTTATTGATCAAAAATTGCGTTTTTGATTCAATATCATCCTTTTCAGTTTCCACTTTCTTCCATCCTTCTTCCATGTCTTCATCTATATAATCGTCCATTGCTAACTCTTGTAAATGTTTCTTTTGTTGCTTTACAGCCTCCTCTGCCATCTGTTTACCATCTTCATCATCACTGGCATCATCTCCACCATAGTAGTTCTTTTTACCACCCCAACCTTTCTCTTCATCTGAATCTACATCTTCTTCATCTTCATCTTCATCCTCATCCCCTTCCTCTTGAGCTGGCTCATCATCACTTTCCTCTTCAAGTCCCAAGACCTCCTCATCGGAGTCTTCACTATCGTCATTATCCCTCCCATATTCTCCAGCTTCGTCCAACAACAACTTATCTTTATTAGCATGAAACGAGTCTACGTCATCTAGTTCCACCTCTTCGTCTACTTGCTTAGATCGTCTTTTAGCCATTCTCTATAATTAACCAATTCAGTTTATCTCATCGCAGACTTTTTTTTGGTGTAGCCAACGAGATCTACATATAAAAAAACAACGAATATAAAAACAAACAACCACACAATGTCTAAACGGTTGGATTCATTGAACTCACCTACACCTACACCAGTGAAGAGTTCTTTAAAGTTTAAACCAAAAGTAGTTGCAAGAAAATCGGAGAAAGAGAGGGCTAAAGATGCACCTAAAGTGAAGGAAGAGGCACCAGCTAGGGGTGCTACAAGGGGAAGAGGTAGTACAAGGGGAAGAGGAAGGGGTGGAAGGTTTAATAATTACGAGGGGACACATATGGTATTTGCAGGGCCTTTGTCTGCTGGTTCGGTTAGTTTAGGTAATGCTTCAGGTAGTAAGACTGGATTGACATCGGATATAAGTTATAATTCTGTATCATCCACGCCAGAGTTCATACAGAGTTTGAAATTGAAGGAGAAGAGGAAGGAATCGTCTCCCGAGAAACAGGAGGAATCAGATGACGATATGGAGGCATATACCAAGATCAACATGACTACGGGGTATAGGTTTGCCGACGAGGAAACCGTATTGTTTCCTGTGCGTCCCGAAAGGGACGACAGGAATCAGGAAGACAAGCCAACTATCAATTCAGTTCCTATATCTGTTTCCAATACACCTAGTGTCGAGCCCAGAATAAAGAGTGAACCTGTTGAAGACAAAATTAGCAGAATTCAAGATGAAAAGATCAAGTTGGAAACTAGAATTACTGGTGCTTCAGAGGTTGTGGAAGATGAAGGGAGTAAATTGTTAACTGATTATAACCAGATTGTGGATATGTTAACTGGAATGGAAATAAAAGAGGAAGAAAAAGATAATCAATACTTTGCAGTACACTTACCAAGGGTATTGCCTAATTATGTTAGTAAAGATGTGAGTCCAGTAAAAGAGGAAGCTTCAGAACAAACTCCAGAACAACCTCTTGATGAACAAACATCACCACTTCGTGGGAATATTGGATCTATCAACATCCACCAATCCGGTAAAGTAACCATCAATATAGGAAACAACGTCGTACTATCTGTTTCCCAGGGTGCACCTACCCATTTCTTACAAGAGTTAGCAATAATTCAAAAGAACCAAACACCAGAGGAAGATGTCGATATGATTAATGAAGATGGGAAGAGTGTAGTAGGTGATTTCATACGCTTGGGAGAAGTAGAAAATAAATTAGTGTGTACTCCATTATTATAAAAAGTGATTATGAAGTGATTACTATCAAAAAGAAGGAATTTTCCATACCTACTACTAGTTTCTATTGAATTGACTTGAAGCATGTAGAGGAATACAAGAGGAGCCCTGGAGAAACAAAGATTTATAGTCTTGATCTCTTTTAAATAGGAAATACAAAAAAATTCGCATTTTACCGCCAAATGAAAAACTGTAGATCCATCCACCACATTATGAATGATTTAGAAGACCAGGTTGATTTAGAGAATGAAGTGTGGTTGGCATTAAATATACACAATGGGTATCTCGGTGCTTGCTGCTTGAGCTTTCCTGAGAAAAAACTAAGGGTAATTGAAGATACTATGGATGCTAATTCAGTTGAGATTACTAAATCCTTGATGGTTCAATTAACTCCTACCAGAGTGTTTGTTTCGAGTGTGTTACTGGATAGTATACGTAATCTGCTTCAGTTAGATGTATTGGAAAGAAGGTTCGATGTCGAAGTGGTGAAGCTGGGGGTGTTTGATGGAGAATGTGGTAAAGAGGTACTAGAGGGGGTTTTTGATTTGGGAAGGGGATTTCAGATGATGATTCAGTCGTCAGATTTTAATATTAGTGTATGGTATACCTAAGAGTTTTTAAGACTCGAAGAGTCTTTTTGATTCTATATTATTATCATTATTATTTATTCTTTTTGTTTTTATACTAATCATTTTCAGCTTGGTACGTTTAATGTCCTCCACTCTAAGTTTGATAATGGTCTATTTGATTATATCACTCGTTGGGAGACAGTATGTTTAGATAGGACCATGTTTATAGATGTCGATTCGTTGTTTCTGCTCCAGATATTACCGGGTAAGAAGAGTTTGATTTATAATAAGAATTATAAACCTTCGTTGCTAGATATGTTCAAGACAGTCACACCTGCTGCAGGTCAGTTGTTGAAAAGCTGGTTGATTCGGCCTTCTTACGATCTTAATATAATTCAAGATCGGCAAGAGTTGGTGGGGATATTGTGTCATAAAGATAATTCTGGAATTCTCACTTTTGTTAGACTTGGATTACGAAGAATCTCCCAGTTTCCGGCGGGTTTACTATCGATAAAGTTGGGCAAATTGGTCTGGACCAAATGGAAAGGAGTGGTTAATTTCTTGCATGATGTTAATGCGATTATCCAGCTGATCAGGAAATTAGATTGTCGACCACCTCATTTGTTCGAGCAACTTCTACTTGTCGATGTGGAGCTTATTGCCAAAATCGAACACCATTTGCTTCATTTTATCGATTTTAAGGAGTCGGATTTGCAGAAAAAATTATGCTTGCAACAAGGTATTGATCCCTTGTTAGATGAATTAAGATGCAAGTATGATGAGTTGGAGTATGTGTTACAATTAACCACCGAGCAGGCTGATGCAGCTTTCGTAGTGAAGAATTGTGTCAATATGGTCTACATCCCCCAGATCGGTTTTCTCATGTCATATAGCAATGATTCAGAGATTGTTCCTTCAGACCAGCATTTATTATCTTCCTGGAAACTTCTTTTCCAAACAGATTCGGAATCTTATTATAAAAACGACTTATCTGCCACTCTAGATGAAACTTATGGTGATATTTATGAATTGGTTGCAGATCGTGAAATTGAATTGATTTCACAGTTGAAAGATGTCATTATCGAAAACGAAAAGATATTGTCAAACGTTTTCGATGTGCTTACCGAACTCGATTGTGTTTGTGCTTTAGCGGTGGTTTCATCTCACGGCGATTATGTAAAACCACAATTGGTCGATGATGGCCATATTCTTGACGTTGTACAAGGACGACACCCGCTTATCGAAACGGCAGTACCGTTCGTTGCAAACGATGTCCACTTAGACCTGACATCTGAAGCTATTTTGATAGTTACTGGTGCCAATTTGTCAGGAAAATCAGTCTACTTGAACCAGACAGCTTTGATTGTGGTCATGGCCCAGATTGGTTGTTTTGTTCCTTGTCAGTCGGCAAGAATAGGTATAGTTGATAAGATTCTAACCAGAATAATGTCAAGGGAGACTGTCGACAAAGATGTCAGTACCTTTGCAATTGATATACATCAGCTTTCAAAATGCCTACTTTTTACCACTCCAAGATCATTATTGATTATTGACGAGTTTGGAAAAGGGTGTGATTCTTTCGATGGGCCAGCATTATTTGGAGCGACAGTACGGTATCTTCTCAATCTCAAGCATTGTCCTAAAACGTTGATGTCTACCCATTTTCATGAACTTTTTGTTGATGATTTGGCGCTCTTAGGTGGACAAGAGGTAAAGAAAAGATTGAAATTCTGTTACTTGAATGTGAGGCTAGACCCACGGTCATCTTCAGCCATCACATATTTACATCAAGTTCGTAGTGGTATTGGCTTTGAAAGCTTTGGTAATTATTGTGCGAAAGTTTGTGGTATTCCAGACGACATAGTCGAAAGAGCAAACAGTATTTCTCGCTGTCAAGCTGAGGGTTTGAATTTTATAGAAAATGGGGAGGATGACGACCTGAAAGACGCCCAGAGTTCTGTTAGTAACTTTCTAGGTTTGAATCTTCAAGTGAACCAAAATATAGATCAATGCATTTCCCAGTTTGAAAAGTGTATTGGAAATTAATTTATTACTCAATATATGCTATATATTTTCTATCCTTCTAACAATCTAGCGGTTAAAGATTCCAAATCCTCGATCGTATCTGGGGCAGCAATCTCGACCAAACTATCATTATTTTGTTTGATATGTTTCTCGTTATCGAACCATTTAGGCCTTTTAGCTCTGGGGTCTTCGATTTCATCTTCGGAACTTACCATATCCTGTTCCAAATCACCTGTTGCAAGCTGTACACCCACGTCTGAATCACTATCATCATCTTCGAGAATACGTCTTTCTGCCTCCTTTCTTTTTCTCTTCTTCTCTTGTCTTTTTTCTTTGGCGGTGGCTTT
>JAXQKE010000120.1:19413-67425 GCA_037042355.1 Candida sp. Y128-05E | reverse complement strand
TCATAGATAGGATGGGCAACACCATCGTCATCGAATTTCAATTTGGTGGCAGTACCATTGTTAGTCGATGATAACTTCTTAGATAACGCCTTCTTGGCTGATCTCTTTGAAGCAGGAACTGTCATATCTGGTAATTGAATTTCATTTAGGGTATGATCAGCACGTCTGACGACCATGAAATCATCGTCACTTTCATTCTCTTCGGCCCCATTTCCAGTCATATTCATATATTCCTTGGACAAGACTGTTTGATTTTGTCTTTCAAACATTCTATCATATTTGGTTCTGACCTTTTTATCTTTGTCATCGACTGTTTCCCCATCATCATTTGTCTTTTCTAACTCCATCAACTGTCTAGAAGCATTCTTCTTCTCTTTACCAGCGGTACCCCCCTTTATCTTGATTTTAGGGGCTCCAGGTAATCCTAGAGCAGATGCAAATTTTTCTGAAGGTAATTCATCTACTTTGAAAATGTCTTTATCTTTTTGAATGTAGACTGATCGATAGTACGAGATGAATGCTCTTTGCGCCAAGTTTTTGAGTAATGGATCCTTGAAACAAAGCGATTGTAGTTGGGGTTTGATTGATTTCTTATTCTTTTGTTTGATATTCATGAGTTTTGGTTCGATTTTGTGCAAGGCTAATCTTTTGATGAACCCTTCTTCTTCGGTGGGCAAAAGCATTAAGAGTGCTTTACCTGGACGTCCAAACCTAGCGGCACGCCCAACTCTATGTACATAAGTAGCCGAATCTTCTGGGCAATCGACTTGGATTACCCAATCGATAGCTGGGAAATCTAAACCCCTAGCAACAATATCGGTTGCAAAAAGACAAGCGTACTGCGCCTGGGAGAATTTGACCACTGTTTCAAGACGAGAGGTCTGTTTGTGTCTTCCGAACAATTTCAAAAGCGAGATACCGGGTTGTAGTGTTCTAAAGGATTCGTAGGCATATTGAACTTGTTTGGATGATGAAAAAAATACTATAATTTTTGATTTCAAATGCGATTTAATGAACGACCAGAGGACGTCTAGTTTATCATCAAGATTAATCTTGATATAAAACTGCTCCAAACTGTCTGGCGTGGATGCTAGTTCGTTATCGGAAGACACACCAATCTTCTGCGGATTTGTCAAAGACAATCTGGCCAAATCTTTGACACTATCAGTCTGAGTAGCAGAGAACAAGAGAGTTTGTCTCTGAGGAGGTAAATGGCTAATAATCCCATCTATTTGTTTTTTAAACCCCATATCCAAACACCTATCAGCTTCATCGAGCACTAAAACCTGTAAATTTGAAGTCTCCATACCTATAGCTTCATTCAAATGTTGTGAGATCCTCCCGGGAGTCCCCACGAGAATATTCATTTTCCCCACTCTATCCTTTTCATATTTCAAGTCTTTACCACCAGTTACCAACCCAGCGGAGAAACCATTATATTTACCAATCTTAGTTAAAACACCAAAGATCTGTACAGCTAGTTCCCTAGTGGGGGACACAATTAAAGCGGCCAACCCATCAAACTCTGTGATATTGTTTCTAATCAACGATTCGATCGTGGGAATTAGGAAAGCTAACGTTTTACCTGAACCAGTCTTAGCAGTTCCCATAATATCATCCCCCTTTAATGCAATAGGAATAGTCTTCTTTTGAATGTCTGTCATTGTAGAAAAACTTGCCTCTTTCAACCCTCTAAGGGTATCTTCAGTTATAGGTAAATCACTGAATTGAGAAATACTAGCTTCATCTACCTTTGGATCATAGTCATCAATACGTTTTTGAAGATTTTTCAGTTTTTCTTCTTCTTTTTCACGTCTGATCTTCTTTTCTGGCTTCCTGGCTCTTCCACCTTTATGACTCTTAGCCATTGTGTATGATATTCCTAATTTACCACTGTTGAAGATCTAACTCATCTCATCGTTATACATATTGTTATATACAGGAGTATATTCGAATGTCGCATTTGTAATGTCGTATAAACAGTAAGCGACATTTCCTTAATTATACTAATGATTTAACTGTTAGCATCTAATATAATTATATAGACTAGATATGATATTTAACTAATCTAAAGTAAAGTGTAGGTTGTATAAACATGGTGGTGAAAAATAGTCCAGAAGAAGTTAAATTGACATAATATTATTTCATTAGTACATTATAGAAATCTAAACTATATAACTAACTGTGGAAATGGTTAATTTCCTTTTCCTTCTCTTTTGTTGAACTTGTTCAACAAATTTAAAAGTTTAGTATCTCCGCATACTGTAAACACAAATCTCCATATTTATCATACTTTTCGCTCAAAACACTACAATTCAAGTTCCCTGTAGGTACATTATACGTTTGGCAAATCTTTTCAAATGTAGGTTTTAATTCACTAGCTTTCACTTCTTTGTTTAAATCAATTTGGATTAATAATCCCCTAAAATTCCCATGTAGAGTAACATTACTTGTTTTGATTACCAAATTATCATTTTCCAATTGATATATCTGCCCACCGTCTCCTTTAATAAATTGCCTTTGCGACCACAACGATTGGAGTTTCGATCCCAAGAAAGAGTCGAATGGATCGTTCAAACCAGTTGTCGCTCCATCCCTCAAATGTTCATCGGGTATAGATACATCACACTCTTTGTCTCCCATTTCCTCGGTGATGAATCCCGGAAATACCCCGACAGATTTTTTATCGATCAAGGTGATTGTTGAATCGGGGATATATGATGGTGATAATGTGTACAAGTATCTTGTTTCGGGTGATGTTTCTAGGCCTTCCATTTCTTGTGGCACACTGTAAGGGTTATTTCGATAGATTTTGAACCCGAAAGACCATTTTCCTTTGACGGTGGGGAGCTCGTTCGAGAGTTGATCATGGAACTGGGTTATTGTTTCCGGTGTAGCTTTTTGGATTAATAGGACCCTGGAAGTTAGTATGAATAATGAACTTGTAATGGACTTGCGAGGCAATTGGACTTGAAAGAATTTAATGATCTTGCAAAGTAAGTGGATATAAAATGAATAATTTGTCAGCAGGTGAATAGAAGAACGATGAACTTGCGAGGCGTCACTCTTACAAAGCAAGTAAATGTAAACACCGTGAACTTGCAAAGCAATCACGAGCTCAAAGCAACTGAATACAAAACACCATGAACTCGAAGGCAGTGAATGTAAACATCACGAATTTGCAAAGCGTTAATGTAAAACACCATTGGCTTATTTTTTCAATTGCATATACGTATACTCTTTGCTTTGCAACTTGTATTTGCGTTAAGTTGTATATACATGTTAATCATAGCCAGTTTGTTATTCGTGGAAACTTCAATGAATCAAATACAAATAAACATATTCCACTTGTAATATATTTAAAGATTGTTTCAAAGCATTATCAACGATTTTATTAACTTCATAACTTAGTGGCGATGACAATTGAGCACCTATCAACTTAAATACAACTTGTGTATATACTTATACTCGTTAAAACTCCCATAAACACCCGTTGAAACTCAATTTTCAACCGTATCCCTTCTCTTAGCAACACCTTCTACCACCTCCACTCCTTCTAACTTCTAATACATACGCTGACACCATATTATCTCCCTATTGAAATGTTTCTGAAAAATGTCCCGTTTTCGAGTCTTGCGCTCACCATAAAATCTTACGAAGAGCATCGCTATAAAGATAGAAGGATAGAAGAGAAGCTACCACTACACACCATGTCTATTACAGAGGAAGCTATCTTTACTGGTGCCAATAAACAAGCTGCTACTTTGGATTATAATACCAAAGAACAGTTGGTGGCAGTAGGTTGTTCTAATACTATAGGTCTTTGGAAACCATTAGGACAAGGTCAACAAGGAATATACGCTACGTTGAAAAAACATACTAAGGATGTTACTGCAGTGAAGTTTATTAATGATTATATTGTTAGTACGGGGGAAGATGGTCAAGTTTGTGTGTGGAAGAAAGAAAAAGATTCATATGTTTTATATGACAGTTTCCAGGTCGATACCGTTACTTGTTTGGCTGTGATTAATGGCTTGTTTGTTACTGGATCTGCAGATGGAAATATTTGTATTTGGGAAATTAAAGAGAAGGTTCACTTGAAACATAGTTTTAAGATTAGTAGTTCATTTTTTCCTTTAAGTTTAGCGTTACAAGATGTTGGGGATAATTATGTTTTAGCAATCTCGGGCACTAATAAAAATATTTATATCTACTCATTTAATCTAGGTGATGTCGAAGAAAGTTTTGTGCAATCGGCTGTGCTTTCCGGACATGAAGATTGGGTTAAATGTCTTGCTTTTGTGCGGGATGGAAAGAGTTATATTCTCGCTTCTGGTTCCCAGGATAGGTATATCAGATTATGGAGACTCAAGTTGAATGACGAGATTGATAATGAAGATGATGACCAATTAATTCTTTTATCGAATAAACAGCACAAGTTTGTCATGGGTCAGACAAACGCGGCGTTTTCGTTTGAGGCCATGATTGTCGGACATGATGATTGGATTACGGGATTAAAATGGAACCCTTCGGGCTCGTTGCAACTCCTTTCGTGTTCGGCCGATACGGCGTTAATGGTTTGGGAAATGGACCCCGAATCAGGAATCTGGTGCTGTGTCAACAGATTGGGGGAAATGTCGATCAAGGGGGCTTCCACAGCTACAGGTGCCTCCGGTGGGTTCTGGTCGTGTGTCTGGTTTGTCGACCCAACCACAAATTGTCAGTATATACTTGCAAACGGGAAAACAGGCTCGATTCGAGTTTACAAGAGTGTTGATGAAAATGCCAAGTCGTTCGAGTCAGTGCTAGGGATAACCGGGGCCAATAAGGAAATCACCGACATTGTGTGGTCCAAAGATGGAAAATACTTTTTTGCCACTTCGTTGGATCAAACTACAAGATTATATGCCCGCTGGAGTGCTACCAACAACTGGCACGAGTTTGCCAGACCCCAGATTCATGGGTATGACATGATTTGTCTCGATAATCTTTCGCCAACCAAATTTGTCTCGGGTGGGGACGAAAAAGTGTTAAGGGTGTTTGAAATGACAAATTCGATCTCGAAACTCTTGAAGAATTTGTGTGGTATTGAAGTGGCTACTGAGGAATTACCCGAATCGGCATCGTTACCTGTTCTAGGTTTATCTAATAAAGCCGCTAACGAGCAACTCGAAGCGGGAGAGGCAAATGAAGAAAAGGAAGATGACAAGGAAACCGAAGACGTCATTGCAAATTTAACCTGCCCACCATTGGAAGACCACTTACAAAGATACACATTATTCCCTGAAATTGAAAAGTTATATGGCCACGGGTACGAAATCACCTGTACTGCCACCAACCCCCAGGGGACGCTTATAGCTTCTGCGTGTAGGTCCAATAGTGCCAAGCATGCCGTCATCAGAATCTTCAATGCTGCAAATGAGTATCAATTGTGTACTAAGGTGTTGGAAGGACACAATTTGACTATCACCAGTTTGGAATTTTCTCCAGACGGTCAATACTTATTAGCAGTATCTCGAGATCGTCAATTCAGTCTTTGGAAGGTCCTGAACGAAACCCTTGGCGAATTTGAATTAATCGAATTAAACACCAAAGCCCATTCTAGAATCGTCTGGGATTGTTCATGGGCACCAACTGATAACTTATTCTTTACTGTATCTAGAGATAGACAAATCAAGTTGTGGAATATTACCGGTCAAATTGATATGGTGAGCAGTTTGAAATTCGAAGAACCAATAACTTCAGTATCGTGTTATAAACATATTATAAATGAAAAATTGATTGTTGCAGTTGGATTTGAATCCGGTGACATTTCATTACTTTCAGTCTCCCTTGCCAACTTTGAAATCACCACCATCAACCAATTCGATACGTTGATAACACCAGCAAGCAGAATTTCAAAATTAAGTTTCTCAACCGAGACAAACAAAGATCATATCCATTTAACTGCTGGTAGTACTGATACTTCAGTACGTGTGTATAGTATTTCTACAACCGGTTTCTAGTATTTCTATAGCTGGTTTTTAGTATAATTTGCAGTCATATTTAATAATGTCGTATTTCATAATATGTCGCATTCCGAAAATGTCGTATTTTGTTGATCTGTTGTTCAAAGCTGCAGCCACCAATTAACCAGGTGTTAGTAGAGTTGCGCAATGGCTGATAAATTTCCATCATTAGACTCCATAGACAAGGATTTACCTGAAACAAATGAAGAACTTGATTCTGACTTTTTGGCTAGGGAAAAGGAATTGATTGGAGACGAATTTCAAACTGAACAAGATAAGGAAGCGTTGGCTAGTGAAGATGATGAAATAAACGACTTCAAATCTAATTTTCCAGAGGTTGGTGACGATGTTGCCGAAGATGAGGCTGCTGAAAATGATGACGATGAAGATGATGATGAATTTGAAGGTTTTGGATCGTCGACTGCCACCCAGGATAAGTTTGCTGGTGAATCGACCCACTTAAAAGATTGGAAAGCTAGTCGTGATTTAGAAATCTCGGAAAGAGAAAGCGCCAATTCCAAAAAGAAGGAAGATATCGTTTCGAAAGCACAACAAACTATTGATGATTTTTATGAAAATTATAATACTAAAAAGGACGAACACTCCAAAGAGATTTTGGACGAACAAGAAAAGTATTTGGAAAAAAGAGACGGGTTTTTAAAGCGAGGCACATTATGGAACAGGGTGAATGAATTGGTCGATGAGGTTGGAGTCATCCCCTCTGACGACTCGAGAGATAAATCGAGATTCAAAGATTTGTTGGAGAAATTAAAGGATAAAGAAAACGCTCCCGGTGCTGCTGGCTACTAATTGTATTATAAGCACTAGATACGATATATAAATGTATACGAATGTATGCAATTAAAGTAAACTGTTATTTCTACGGAGGAGTATCTACTCTTTAGTTCTATCTATCGATGTTAAAGTAGGTAAAGGTTGAAACGTCTACAATTTAAATCATTAAAATTTCTATTATTCCCTAATTATATATCTCTATTAATTGTGTTCACATTATATTTAAATCTCTATTACTCCTAATGGTCAATCCATTTGCTTGACGCTCTTAATAAAACATGATCTGTGGTATATTGGTACTTGACTTCTATTCACTCCATTATTTGCTTAACACCTTTGATTAAACGGTCTTGTTTGATCTTCTGCGATTCTTGGTCATGCTGATTCCTGACTTCATCATAAATATTCATCAACTTCCAGGTACCAAGACACATGGCTAGAGTCTGGTATAACGTAAAATCGACTGATTTGAAATAAGTGTCACGTAATATCCTCCACTTGGATAAGACTATCAATCTAGTTAAATGAATGTTGATCCCTTCCAAAAACGATTGGCTAATCAATCTTGGGTTTTCTTGATCGGTATAGCCAAAAGGCTTAATCAAATCTTTGGAATTGGCATATAAAGTGACAAACGACACCAAAAACCCAATTGTTTTGGTGTAAGTTTTCACCACCAGTTTTTTGTACTGAGGCTTAACCACACCAAGAGCAGGCGACGTGGCTGCCAATAACAACATGGCAAAGACATTGGGCACGAAAATCAAGTTGGTGAAAGCATTTGATTTGTGGAAAATGTAGAGTAAATAATTCTTCAATCGGGGCCAAAATTCTTCCTCGGAAGATGAATTCAACCACTTGCTCGACAGTGCAAGCGCGTTAACTAGTCCCAATATCCCCTGAATCTTCATGTACTGTTTCCCCAAACCTGACCAATTAACAGCAACCTCATTCGCACCCAAACTGAAATTAATCCATATAGGATTCAAGATATAGCTCTTTAAACTAGAATTCAAATATTTATGATTCAACTGTTTAGTTGGCGTCAAGTAATTGGACAAGATTTGTCCAGATAACAATGAATATAAAATCAACTGTTTTTTATCTAAGATCCATTGTACATACCTATTCTTCTTCGCATCAACCCTCACCTTCAAATCCAGTTTCAATACCCTTATCTTTAGCAAAGTTGACCAAATGTACAAAGTCAAATAGTCTGCTGGAAAAGCGGGTTTATTAACTGTAGCTTGAAACAACATGGCACTAGACACACCATTGCCTACCTTATCAATATTTCCAAGACCAAGATCAACCTTCTTATCAACCTCCTTCAATCCCCTCGTAATCAACCCATTCAAACTCAAAAAATTAGCCCATGCAACGGGATTTTCCCTCCTCAGCACCAACAATATCAACACCCACTTCACCCACTTACCAACCGCTGGATCTCCTAACAATATTTCCAAGTTTCTCATGTTTTCTTCTGTTTGCTTTGAAAAGGTAAATATTGGCTTATGATTTTTCTTTTGATCTAACGCGATCGTTAATTTTAGTAAGGAGAAAGAAAGAGGTGAATTAATGATCGAAGATGATGGAAAATATGGAAATAGATACGACTACTAGGAAGATGACTCTAGAGACACCACCTCGTGAAAAAATGGGAGAATTTAGGACAATTTCAAGGAAATCTTCGAGATCTAATTCAAGATCAAAAGGTATAGGGTTGAATTTGGCGGTTAGTCCTGTTCCAATGGTGATAGGAGGAGATACCATTGAAAGAAAAGTTTCTTTGACTAAAGAAGATAATCTACAGGTCAAATCACCAGGTTCGTCAGAACCTGGTGATTTGGATATAGATATGACATCGATAGAAGGATGGGATATCGATGAGCAGTTGAGGCTATTGGCACTAAAAGAAATGGGGTTGGTCGAATTGAAAGATGAAATTAGTAATATGAATATGGTTTTAAAGAAACAGGAGGATGATTTACATAAACTACGTCAGATCATACAAAGATCGTTGTATAAAGAGTTGAAAGTTTCCAGCACTAAACGAGAGCGCAAGAACAGTGATCCACGACATGAAGCGATTGCTAGCACCAGGAATCGAAGGAGGACTTTGTCAAATTCAGTACCGCCAAATGTGACGTCACCGGTAACACCCGATATAAATAGTGATAAAACCAGTTCAAATACTTCAAATGGTTCCAAGATATGGCAGAAACCGTTGAATTTATTACAACAGTTCGATACTATGATACAAACGGAGTTTGAAAAATCATTGATTCCTCAACAAGGTAGGGTGTCGCAAGATTCAAAGAGGGTGGAAGATCCAAAAGTTGCTAGGGTGGACGATTCGAAAGTCATTGGTAGGAGATCAGAAGATTCAATATCAACTATCGCGTCTCCATTGAAGTACAAATCACAAGTCTCGCCCAACGTCAATTTCGATAAATTGTTCGACGGTGCTGGAGACGATATGTTCCAATCTGTTTCCACGTCACTATGGTCGTTTGTCCATGATGTCAAGCAAAATGTCTTGTCGTCATTGACTGAAGAGCAGGAAAATGAGTTGGGGAAAGAATTTCCAAATAATAGTGATTATGACGAATTTGGATTCGAAGACGATGATGATGACAAGATAGATTTGTCAATGTACTCCGACCTAAGGAAACCGTCGAAATAGAACTCAGAGTCACCAAAATACCCAGAGTTACCCAAAAATACACATTTAATGAAACGTTTTATGACTAGATGAATGTATGCGTATACATATATATATATATTATTACAGACAATATAAGCCACTAGAGAGAGGGAAGAGATGTTTTTTGAAGCTTCTAATGAGCTAAGTACTTATTCGTT
Source organism: Candida sp. Y128-05E (assembly GCA_037042355.1). Lineage (NCBI taxonomy): Eukaryota > Fungi > Ascomycota > Pichiomycetes > Serinales > Debaryomycetaceae > Candida > Candida sp. Y128-05E. Next base: position 57,757 of record JAXQKE010000120.1, on the reverse strand, counting down.
TGTTATAAATCCAGGTTCTTATATTTTAAGAGTCTCAAAATTTGAGAAGATAGCTTTCATTGTTATAGATTTAACCATTTGGACAAGTTTCTTCTGTAGTTGTTATATTAATTTGATGGTAATTTCTATTAGTGTTCAATATTTCGCTAGGTTTGTGTTCTGCATTTGTAAGTGTCAATTTTATACCACATTCAAGTCAATCATTTTATGGATTAAACGTTATATATCCATATTACACACTCATTTTGATGTAGTACTATCCTAACAAAGGTTACCCCCAGATTTCCCGACGCTTGGAATCATGTATATTAGAACAATAGTGTATGGAATTGAATAATTGATTCATTGGCTGCAAAAAATAACACACCTCAAACTCCACTCGAAAACCATTGGGTTTCAGTCAATTGACCATACGTAGGTCAATTTAAGTTGTAACAAGTTGACACTCTGTTTGAAGCTAGCTCGTGAGTCGGTTTATTAGCTAATGTAAATTGTGGCTAGCGGTAGTCGAAATTGGTACATAAAAATAAGACTTTATCGGCAATAATTGACTGCAAAACACTTTCTCAAGAAACTACACGATGGAATTGTCTGATAAATGCCTCAAAATGACGATAAAGATATTGTGTTTGTATAAATAGAGGTTTGACTTACCAAATTATGACCAATTTTTGATAACTGATCATAATCCTGGTAATTTATTATTATTGATAATAATTATCACTTTACAACCTTAGATTGTTTAGAATCTTCCAATTTCATTTCATTAATATACATATATGATATATGATATATAAGATTTATTATAGACAAAACAGATATAAATGCTTCTTGGAGTACGGCCGCTTCGCAGCCTTTATTTCTTCTCCGCCTACATGTTTTGCAACCCCTTTATAACTTCCGACTGTCTTTCATCTTCCAATTTCTTCTCCTTGACATCGCCCAACGATCTGATATCTTTCAAGAAAATATCCTTCAATTTATCGAAATAAACCTCCTGCAACAAGTTCCTTACATTCGATTCCGATTTTTCAATCAATTGACCCAAATTAATCAAATGGTTGGTTTCTAAGTTCATTCCTGAATCTAATTCAACCGACTGGGATAATTCCAACTGTCTAGTTAAGTTACCCGCCAAGCTCAAGCTAGAGTCACTTTTCAAGTCGAGAATGACTGAGGTGGTCAATTTATACAAAGCGGAAGTAGCCGATTCCGGCTCGACTTCGAACACATGGATGGAATCCCATTTTCCAGCTCCATCATCAGTTTGTTTTTTGAAAAGAACAACCCCAGCAAACCCCGATAAATCGTCTTCAGTGTCCCAAAGATAAACTGAAGATGATCCACCACCTTCATAATACAAATCTCTATAAACATCAAAACTATCATTAGCTTTAATTTCCAATTGTCTAAGGGTATCCGAAGGGAATGGAGGTTCTTCATCATCATCAATTGCAGGGTAATATTTATTACTCCAAGGAGATCTGTATGAATCACCATCTCTATTATAATCGCAACATAAATAAGACTTTCCAGAGTCCAAACATTTGTTGACCTTCAATGGAGTATCAATTGAAGATAATAAATCCTGAACCAAGTCCTCTCCTTGAGAGTCTTGGTTCCGTATAACCGTACACAAGTCGTTTAAGTTTCTGTCGACCTTTCTAGGGTCTAAACGTCTTAGTAAGTCCAAAGAAGCATCGTATTTATCATCATAACTCATGATAGTGTTGGTTGGGTGGTCTCTACTATTAACCAATTGGTGTTAAACCTTGGATAATGTCGTAAATATCAAAACGACAATGTCGTTGATGTCACTTGACATTTACCACGTGTTCTAAGTATAATACCTAATAAGGAAATATACAATAATCAATAGAATCATAATCTATTCGTGATATTATATGTGAGTGATTGAAGAGTTCAATTCTATTTAATTCTAGAATATCCTATATATATTCCTACTAATTCTATTCTCAAATCTTTGTCTTTATTATTTTTTGCTTAAGTGTATATTAGATTTAGATTCACAATTATAATGAGAATTTATCTAGCCAACATTGTATCCATGACCAAAAAGATTACTTTTAGGAGAATCTTAATGGAAAACCCTCTAAATGTGTAGCCCCCTATTACGGTTATTACTTAGGTTTCTGTTTCCAGATTGGCAAGTCCAGGAATGTAACGAATTACAATAAATTGTTATATGGGCTATTGAGATATAACTTACAAATAGACATATGATAATTTAGGGGTTCCTTCGTGCAAAAGCATATTATCTTAATAAATCTTACTATTTGTCATATTCAAGTGATAGTAATTCAAAGTGATTATATAATATTTTTCCGTAAACTGCATTCCAAAATCCCCAATATATATTATCAATTACCAATTTTTAAGGCTACAAGCAGAAAGATACATGAAGGTTTGGTAGACAAATATATTACTCTATCAATAACTATAATTACACTCTATAAAATTCTAAAATAAATTAAAAGTACTTAGACTATTAAAACCTAATATACAATGAAGAAAAGACGCTTTGATTTTTTTATAAAACAACCAAATCTATCCAGACAAGGAGTAGGTAACTCCTTTGGTAGGAGAGTTTAAGATGATGGCATTAAGCAAACCAGCAATCAAACCGGCGATTGGTAAAGTGAAAATCCAACCAGCATAACACCAAATAACCATTCTCCAGTTGACCGATCTCCATTCCCCGTTACAGAACCCAACGAAAACAGTGGCACCGACGGCAGATTGGGTGGTGGAAACTGGAATGGCCAATTGGGTGGCCATGACAGTGGTCACAGCGGCACCTAATTCGATAGCAAAACCTCTGGAAGGCGATTGTAAAATCAATTTATTACCTAAATTTTGCATAATTCTGTAACCGTACATCCATAAACCAAGAACCAATGCAGCGGCGGCGTAACAAAGGACCCAAGTTGGGACATCAGCTTTGGCACCGGTGGTGTTGGTGGTGTAAACTAACCATACTGAGGACAAAGGACCGGTGGCATTGGCAATATCGTTAGCACCGTGGGCAAAGGACATGGTACAGGCAGTAATAGCTTGCAAGATGGAGTACATGAATTCAATTCTATTATCATAATACTTGGCTGAAGTGTGTAATGCGTGCATATCACCCGATAACATATCGGCTTTCGATTGATTTTTAATGATATCCTTGGTAAAACCATGGGAAACCACCAACCATAATAAATACCCCCATTGTTTTGGTTGTTTGGCTAATCTCCACCATAATTGTTTAGTGGTTTCTTGTTTTTCGGTGGCTTTGGTTTCGGTAGATTTGTGCTCGACGTTGACTTCGATATCATTAGGGTTCTTTTCAAGATCACTGGAATCGTTAGCGTCAGCTGATGATTCTGCGTCATCATCAATTAAATTACCGGCTTCGTCATATCTTCTTCCCTTGTAGTAGTCAATAACTAATTCATGGCCTTCTGGCATTGGGGGGATATTATCGGTTGATTTGAAGAAAAAGATTGGGCCCCTGAAGATATCGTACCATTGTAAAGTCCAATCATTATAAACCAACTTTCTTCTATAGTATGGGAAAAGGAAAAGCATATACACCACCATAGCGACGGCGGCAGTTCCCACAATGGCAGCAGCAATGGTATTAGGGGCTAAATCGTCCAAATTCAAACTTGGAGAACCTTTCCAGACAATCAACATGGTCAAGATGGCAAAAGCAGCGAAAACTAAAACTGGAACTAAAATCATAGCCCAGAACAAAGAATCTTTGAATTGTTTTCTTTCCAACACCAAATATTTTGAAATCAAAAACACAATCGAGGCAAAGGCACCAGCAATGGCAGGGGCAATGAACCAAGAAGCAATAATTTGGGCAACACCTTCCCAACCCCAATGGATATTGTTTCCACCTTTAGCAGCAATACCGGCCCCGATAGTGGCACCGACAATCGAATGGGTGGTAGAAACTGGCATCCCCACCGAGGTAGCAATAGTTAACCAAACCGAAGACCCAACCAAAGCACACATCATGGTCAACATAAGCACTGCTGGTTCATCAACGAAAAGTTCAATATCGATAATTTTGTTTCTAATGGTATCGGAAACTTTAGAACCTACTAACACAGCACCCAAGAATTCACAGATGGCTGCCAAAAACATGGCTTGCCAGTATTTCAAAGAACGCGAGGAGACAGAGGATGCGAATGAGTTTGCAACATCATTGGCACCAATGTTCCAAGCGTCCAAGAACGCAAAGATCATGGCAATTGCAAAGATATAATCGAACTGGTGTAAGGCAATCATGGTCGTTAGTATCTCTAGTGGCCAAATACTACTACAGAGGCCTAAACAAGAAATATTTATATCTAAGTTAAACCGTTAGAAACGTGGGACCTAAATTATACCAAGAAATTTTGGATAAATTTTAAAAAATAAAGCAAATATGGACAAAGGGATGAGTGATATCCTAGTATCCTGAAACAGGAAAACAACAACGAATATTAGTTTAATCGATATCTTTTGAAGCAAACATCAGTTGTCTTCTCCAAAATGTGGTAATGCTAAGCATCGTCGTCTGACGTTGCTAAAATCCCAAACGGCTGGAGTTCTTTGCGCCCCACGTGGGTGGCTTTTTTGCAACCGAAAAAAAAATATCACAAAAAATACCCCAATTAACAAACAATAAGAATAATTGTCAAGCCAATGTATGCACTTGATTTATTACTAATGATCCATGTTAATTCCCATCTCTTCTGCACCCTTACCACTCACACGAGCTTAATAGCAGGATGTGCATAATACGGATTTGTACGGCCATTCCATCTCCCACGTTGATTGATAGACATCAGTGGAGAAGTGGTAGTGTAGTACCACAACCACTAGTAAAGGTAGTAGATTTTATTGGTTGGTACTCGATAATCTTCATGACAATGGGATTGCATCCATCTGGTGCAGCGTGGGAGATCACAATTTTTTTGCCGTGTCTTGAGGGGCCGGGGAAAAGTTAATTTGCTCACACATGTATTAGGGCCACATGGTTGCAAATATTTTAGCGGAAAACCGAAATGTCTTGGCTGCGATGGCATGGCGTTTTTCATGGTGTCATAAGCATAATAGGCCTTTGACGGTTGGTTGGTTGGTTGTCTGGTTTCTCATCGGCTTAGGGGAGGCAGTGCCAGTGGGCTTATGTAAGTGTAATTATTGATTGTCCAGTAATTGAGCATATTAATTGTCTATTAATTGCAGGTGGTACTTCAAACTTTTAAGATATTGTTATCAGTCGCCGTATAATAACTTGCATCGAGACCCATGCAAGTGACAATGGAAATCACACCGCCAATCTTGAATTGGATATTGGCTTGGTTTAAACAATCGCCTTTGGTGAAGATCGGTGATTAGCTAGTGGGTTTAAACAATCACAGTTTATAGGATTCTTCATTGTTTGCTAGGTTCAATCATCACTTCTACATATCCACAAAGTTTGATCATCACTACGTATCCCCATGGACAGTTATCTCATTGGAAATATAAGGGGGAATTCTTCTTAATCAATGGCTTTCCGATAACTCCAGGGATAGTTATCTCACTATTTGTTCACATGTGGGCAAAATCTATGATTAACTGGTGATTTTTCTGTGGAAAAGGTTAAATGATCGCCCTGATATCAACTCTTTAGGTTTTGTGGTCTCATGGACTGAAGCAATCATATTTAAAGTTTTCCGTGTTAATCATATCTGGAAAAGGTAATAATCTGATCTTCGGCAATGATCTATTCACCATTGGTGAACGCCTCATTCTTGGTTAATTGATCGACTAGACCCCAGCGAGAGATTTTCGTGATTTACTGATATTTTGCAAGATCTTTTTACTCCATTAGTCGACGAATCAGCCGTTTACTTTCAAGAGCTAAACCAAAGATTGATTATATCTTGTACGATAAGAGGAGAAATTGATCAATCGCCCGCGCTTCAATAGTATGTGAACATTGAGTCAATAATTTTGCCATTTCCCGATTACAATCATAATATTTGTCAGTATTTAACAATCTTGCATCGTTAGAAACAACAAGTGTGAAGCTAACAATATTAAAGAATTTTATGAAATTATTGTTCATGTAATGTTCATTGGAGCGAAGTTCATTTTCTGTCCATGTTGATATTCATACGAGTGATACAAACAATTCGAACCAGGTAAACGTTCATCTTCATATCAAAAAAGTTCATCTTGTGTTCAATTTTTCCGTGTTCATTATATCTTGAAAAGGTAATAATGAACTGATCTTTGGCAATGATCTCTTCACCACCATTAGAGAATATCTCATTCGTGGTTGATTGATTGACTAAAACACATCAAGAGATTTTCATGATTAACTGATCATTTGTTACCTGATTTGGGATATTGACCAGTAGTTATAATCGCTCACAGCCATATTGTCCTTGTGGGACCAATCATCAGATTTCTGGTAGGCTGCCGAACCATTGAATACAACGGTAGGAATGTTGTATGCTAATGCCAACAATTCCAAAGCTTCAATGTAATGTGCACTTAGAGCATTTTGACATTGCCCGACTAGCAATATTTCTTGAAATAATCTTGTATCCTTGGACACAAGACACTCAACCTGTGAAACAAAAGGTTGTCAAGCAGTTTGAATCTAGTAATCAATGGTAGATCAATTGTATCAGACGGTTTGTTTTCGACAGGTTTGTTTTCTAAAGATTTTCCTGATCATAAACCAAACTTCTCGGTTTGTATTATGATCGGTTTGTTTTGTGAAGTGTAAAATTTATTTTCATCAACAATCACCTGTAAACTTTCTATAATCAACCCAAATACCATTGGATGTATCCCCATCTGTGTTAGCTCTTACCTAGAACCATCAGACCTCATAAAAAGAATGGTGTTCTTAAAAGAAATGGAATGTGGTGGTGTGGTGTCATCCCACTTTAGGCTGCAAAACCGAATGAACAAAAATGACAAAACCATAATTCTGCTAAACTAAACAGAACATAGTCAGGTGGTGGTGATGTTATGAGATTGGCTGTGTGTTACTTCACAATTTTGTTGGTGGAGCATTTTCTTGCTTCGTTTGTATGTATATTCATCACTTTGTAGAATATTCATTTAATTTTAGTTCAATTTGATAAAGCTTATTGGACAAAACGATTAGAGTATTTTCATTCAAGATACCAAATTCTTTAGATATTAATCAGTTAATTTGAAAATCGTAGTCTACTACCTAAATAATATTTGTCTATTACTGTATATTGTTTATTTAGATGCTATAGATGTCTCAAGAGAGAACTAACTGAGATTAGTTAATTATTATTTATAAAATTTATATTTTTAACAATTGACAAGATGCTATGAAATTATACTTGTTGTTGAGATATTTTATACCCATGCAATCCAATCAATGCAATTATAACCAATAATATAATTATTGGGTTCCATTTTCTCAACTTGTTGAGAAATGTAGATTTGTTAATAGTATTCTTTTCTGAAATGGTAGTGGTAATATTCTTTTCTGAAATGAAGGCAACTTCCTTTTCTTGAAAATATTCTGGTAATTGATTGTTATGATTTGCATTTGCAATTTCCTTTTCTTTTTTTTGAGGTACGAAACTTCTACTATTCAAAAGGACTGAGTTTGAAATCTCATGTTTGCTCTGAGATCTGATCAACGATCTGGGGTTACAATTGCACATAATAAGAATAAAAACAACCAACTACAACCAATCCATCTCGCTATCTCTTATCTTTAAGTTACAAAAAATAATATCATGTGTCATCATATCACGTGTTATTTAAACGAGGTTTAAGTACAGGAAATATAAATTGTTACTTAATTAACATTAGCAACATACTGGCTATAACTGTTATTTTATTTATACTGTAAATAGTAAATCATATTGATTTGGAGTTAGATCCACTTGCTTTGCTTTTAATCTACATATAGTAAGCAGATTCAATATTATAGTATATATCTTAAAATAATCGTTTCAGTAAACATAAACGAAGGCTAGCGCTGACATTTACAGCCCAGCTCAGCACCTTGTCTTGGCATTGAACCAAGCTGATTTACCCACTTGTCTTGTTATTTAATAGAAAGAATATCATACAAAGAGATAAAGAGAAAGGTGTAATGATCTACCCAAGAATTGATGACTTCAATTGGTAATTGTAATGAAAATAAACTAAAGATATCAAAATAATATCCTTAAACCAAACCATGAAGTTGTAAGTAAGATAGTATACTAGATAGAAAGATAAACTGATCTAGCCTGTTACAATTGAATTTTATTGAAAAGCAACTAAAATAATACTAAAATAATATCCTAAAAATCAAAATTATGAGTAATTGTCCAAGAGACTAGCATGTGTATATAGATAAACTCAGAGAGTTATGTAAAAGTAATATAAAGGTAACCTTAGTAGACCTCTTCGAGTTCATCCGTTTACAAAATCTGACGTAATTCTTATTTTATTGAAACTCGACTAAAATATCAAAATAATATCCTAAAAACAAACTGTGTGTAATTGGCGATTGTCCAAACGAGACTAGCATATGTATATATAAACTCAAAGAGATTATATATGTAAAGGGAACTAAACAAAAGGTAAATATAACTGTTCTAAACAAGAGGTAAATATGAACTCCTCGAGTTCTTTGTTCTTATAAACTCTTAGAACTCTTCGAGTTCTAGGAGTTTATACTTCGAGTAGAACACACAAACTCTTTGAACTCTTCGAGTTCTTCGAGTTTATGTGTTTAAATCCATCTTTTCTTATTCTGACTGGTCAAACTCGCCGCAGTGACCCTATCACTTGCTGGATAGTATTCAGTAGGGAAAGGAGCTACACTGGCCCAGTTAGCTGCCGATTCCGCAGTATAATCCCACCCCGGGGTAATAGTAGTAACGATTTTTGGAGGATCAGCGGCCGATTTAAACACAGTGTATGCTGAAGTGGGGAATCTCGTAGTCCAAGTGGTGGCAGTTACTGTCGAACCTGGTTGGGTTTGCATGGGGGCGTATCTGTAACTACCAGTTTGTTCGGTGTAAGGGACGGAGAATGAAGCTGAGTCGACGGTGGTAGCGCCAGCGGCACCAGTAGAGGAAGTCTGGCCAGCGGGGGCTTCACCAGTGGCAGTGACAATGTAAGTGGCCGTAGCACCAGTCATACCGGAAAGCTCAAACCGGGAGGAATAAGAAATAGTGGTAGACTCATCATCATAGGTAGTGTACATTTGCAAGTACCAGTACCCGGAGGCTACCAAAGAAGCATCTAAAGTCGCATCATAGGAATAATCAGTAAAAGTTTTATCTGAGAAAACAGGATCAGATAAACATTGAATTTCGGTGTTTAAACCGGTACATAAAGATAAAGTAAACGACTTGGCATTATCTAGACTTAAAGCATCACCATCTATAGAAGTATCTTTCCATTCAACTGTGAACTTAACACTACCACCAGAAGCAGAAAACTCATCACCAGATTTTGGAGAAGAAAAAGCAACATCAGCCAAGATCAAAGATGATAAAGACAATAGTGTGAGTAATTGATAAAACATAATGATATATTATTATTAAATGTAATGGATTGTAAAAGCGACTGTAATAATATGAAACTAGTTAAAGATTATGATTATGAGTCTAAATCCAAATTGAAAAAGAATGTCTATGATATTCTGGTAATGTTTTATTCTCCCAGAGAGAAAATAGCAAAAATAGAATTTTAATAGGTCGTGTGAAATGGTCAAAAATGATTTTAATTAAAGGTACAATTACCAAAAACAAATGGAATAACAAGATCAAACAGAGTAGATAAAACAAGTAAGAGTATTATAAGAAATAATATAAGAGTACTACAACAGTACTACTACTACTGCTACTACCAATGTTTTTTCCATTCACATTCCTATTCATTGCTTGTAAAACATTGTAAATTTTTCGCGGTCAACATAGCCACGAAAGAAAACACGGTTTATTATTTGGATCAAACAAAAACTCAGTTAGTAAGTATCAACTGAAGATATACGGCTATACAACAAATAATTGGTGATATCATTCTACAATCAATATATATTGCATCCATTGTAGAAGGTTCGATGGTTTGATTGTATCATAAATATAGTAAGAATTTTATATTTATACCATCAGTCTTGGTGAATACCTAGTAATAGCTCATCTCTTATTTACATAGTATATTGTCATTAATCTAAAGTGGGTATATACTTGTATGTAGTTATATATATTATTCGTATAACTGATAAAAATATTTCAAAGAGAATTATTACTAGTTAATATTGCAGTTATCATTCTTTTTATTATTAGAAATATGATTTTTGGTATTTTTATTATTACAATTATTATTCATATATATTCCGGTGCGGCTCAATTGCAGCCGTTTACCTCAGAAATTCAATGGGGTTACTGGTGGGTGTCTTAGTTGATAGGATACTCTGTTTTATTTATACCGTTTATTTTATTGATTCAGGTGTATATATTATACTTGATAATATTTATCTTTATCTATAATACTTGTTTTCTTTACCTGGTTATTATATATACATTTATTCGTAGTATAGTCATTTATTTTAATTATATTATCTATACATTCATTGGCATTCTAGAGATTTATACTAATTATATTATTTTTACATTCATTTTGTAGTATAGTCATTTATTTTAATTATATTATTTATACATTTATTACCATGCTAGTTATTTATTTTAATTATATCATTTCATGAGTATATATTAAACATTAAATAATATTAATTTTCGTACCTGAAAGGTGGGGGGTTGACATTCTACTTGATAGGATTACTCTGTTTTACTTGTCGTAGTTTATTCCTATTAAATCTATTAATCCCTAGTTGTATAACCATTGTCTAGTGTACATTATTATCATTAGCTGCACCATGTTTTACATGTTTTACATGTTTTCTTTATCCGGTTATTATTTATACATTGATTAGCATGCTTGTTTTTTATTCCAATATGCTAATTCATGAGTATATAGTAAATATTACGTTATAATCAAAAATACCAATGGTGGGTATTTATCTAGTTGACAGGATCCCCCTGTTTTACATGTTTTCTTACCGGTTTATCTTATTTATCCATTTATTTCCATTCTAAGCTATGCTGTTAATTCTATTAATTCTATTAATTCCCGGGTGTATCACCATCTATTGTACATCATTATCATTAGTTGCTACCAAAGGTAGTCTTGCTTTTCTAGTTGTCTCAGATGAAGCTTTTCCAGTTAATCTCCTATCAAAGGAAGATCCTAAGCTTTTCTAGTTGTTGTCAAATTAAGACTTTTTTCTAGTAAAGGTTGATGTCAATCTTTTCTAATTGTCTTCTTGTCATATCCCGTCTTGGAGCTTTAGTTGTTATCTTCTCAGATATCTTTTCTGGTTGCTCTTCTTCTATTTCCTCCTCCTCATCTTCTGTTGATTCGTATATATTCATCACTCCCCAACTATTTGTTATATTACAAGGACGATTAACCTGATTGGCCGATGCAAGCACGGAACAGCTGGCTGTAGTTGTTGGTAATGGTGGACTTATAGTTATTCGAGGACACTCATACGAGCTTTGTGAGCTTTGTGAGCTTTGGGAACTGCAATCTGAATCAACTGATGGTGATTTAAGAGCGGCAGTAATATGTTTGGTTTGCCTTATAACTACTTTGAGTTTTCTTTTAGTTGATTCGTACATTTGTTGAATTAATTGTTTAATATTGATATTACATTATCTAGAATACTTATTGATATATATATATATACATCCATTGCAGCATAAACGCAAAAATCCGCTTATGTAATCGAAGTTTTTTACTCAATGCTGCGCTTATATAATCGAAACACTTACTGTATTAGTATTATTCCATTTCTGCGCTTATATAATCAATGGAATACGAGATTATTTCTTTTTTCTGCTCTCAGCGGCTGATTGTTTAAGCCTGTTTGAAGTTAACCAACCAAAGAAGAGTATTTAGGAAACAACCAGAAATGGAGTAGAGTATTGACAAAAGAAGGCTTGTGCGGATTACATGGTATTCAGGTAGTTTCTCCATAAGTATTATTATATTTTAATCCTGTTACTATATAAATAAATATTCTCGTAAAAGTATATGGTCATCGACCAGAATAAGATTAGCTTTATTAACTTCGTAATAGCAAGCAATACTAGTTTAGGTGGTAGGTACCCTCACCACTCATCATTATTATTAATGTCTCCGTCATTATTATTTTTCATGTTGCAGGATGCCATCGCTGTACTTTCGCAACACCTTTGTTTTTTGTTTTATTAATAGATATTGGGGGATAGAAAAAATATTGGCCCATTTCAGTTTATGGTTATCTACTTCTTATACATTGGTTGCGGCTGAGTCTGCTTAAACTTGTAGCCGTTTAGTATGTGAGCTAAGCGGCTGTTATTTACAATCGTACATGATAATGCCAAGCCATAAAATTTATAATCTTAAGCCTTTTCGTACCTTCGGAACAATTGTTCATTGTATGAAAGGACAATATGACCTTCAACTACGAGATAACAACTAATCATAATTTACCTTTTCTATTTACATTACACCAATAAATAAATTATTTCTATAAATTTCCCATTAATCATTACCAATCTCATGAAATTTGTATCATGAGATTACATTTTGTGACTCATCAACATTATATGGCAGCCTTACCAAATGTGGAAGAGTAATTGTAAACTCGTCAGTCGATTGCCTTATCGCTACTAGTTTTGTCATTACTGACAGCATTAACTCCGTTCATATCTATACTCTTCATGAACATTAATATCATTATCAAGATGATGCATTTTTTTAGCACGAACATGAACTTGAATGCGAACATTAATACGAACGAACCTCATTGTTGGTATCACAAGTCTATATGAGCATGACTGAAATGAACTTCGTTCATTTGAATACGAGCACAAAATTCTTATAAACGAAGTTTATAAAAAATATTGTTCCTTTACTCCACAAACTTCACCTGTTTCCGCTTCACTTCTTCTCCCACCTCAATCTCACTCACCTCCCCTTCACTCTGATTACTCAATGTCAACTTCAAATCAATCAAGATATCCAGCAACATATTAGAATCATGCACGCCTGTAAACCTAGGATATATTGGCGTTGTCGTGTACATAACATCGTCATTTGGATTTTCCACCACTATTTTCGGTTGATTATTATCCTCTGAACCATCTGAAGACCTTCTAGCTTGTGATCTAGTGACCGAACTGGCTCTACTTGGTTTTGGTCTATCGGTTTTCTTGCCGTCATCAACCTTATTCCTCTTGATTAGCTTGGTTATCATATTGATATTTATATTAGAAAGCAAATTCAACATCATATTTACTTCATCAAACTTATTAGCTTACAACTAAAAAATTATTGCAGATATCTGGGTCACTTTATATGAAATTCTCATATTCTAATTATATACGAGCGTCTGCATGAAATAAATAAGCAACAATGAAGAAAATAAAAATAAATAAATCTAGTTCTTAATACTTGTTAAACCTTGCTGACTTATAATCGTCTCTAGGAGTTAAATGGGGATAGGTTGGAAAATGGTGTCATTTCATTAAAGCTTGTTAGTCAACCTTAATCATTTGGTAGAGTTGGTATTTGTCAATTGGTGGACGGAAACGGTAACTCCGTTACAGCCGTGCATTTGAACAGTAAAAGTTTCCTAATTGGTTAACTCCATGCGCCAATGACTACAAATGTCAAGGGTTTTAACGGGTTTATGCGCATTGAACAACTTATTGGTGCATTCACTACTGGAAGGTATGGGTGGCACTTGTGCAAACGGTTATCTCCGGCCATTTCCATGGGGATGCTGGAAAATTGGTAATACTTACTACCGTGCCGATGGATCTTACACCAATCCCCGCAAACTCCGTTCGGAATCAATGACTAACCAGGTTTATGTCATTATTTAATTGAGATTAGTAATAGGTGGTTACATCTAGGTCTTGATTTTAGGCCTGGTTAATATCAATTGTATTTGTATACATTTCTACTCAAGTTGGTCTTGGCGATGGCAAACCCCATTGGAATGGATGATTCAGGAGAGAGACTACCTAAAGGATGATTCAGGAACGCCACTAATTAAAGGACGGAATAGGAACAATAATCGGCTTAATTTTAATGATTGCATTAAGTATACATACGTTAAGCCTCGGTAGGACCAATACTACCCGTTAACCTCAATGTGTCACCTTACTTCATACATCTACGGAATTAACATATAACCGATCACCGACATGTACAGTGGAAAATTTTGCAGCACCAGTGATGATATATTATTTTCGCTAAACGAGCACATTTGTCGTGCGATATCACTTTTTGACATTTCAAACGGCAAGTATAGTGTTATATATTTTACTGGTTCGTTTGAAATGTATAGATTTAGTATGGTTGGTTAGAGATAGGGTTTATTTATTCTCGGTTTTGGAAACTACCTTTTTTTATTTATACTATATTTCACCTAGATGTTTGGTGGTATATTATGCTAGATTAAATGAAACTTTATTTGGCAGGGATAAAAACCACGACTATTTAAACAATAAAAGGTTAACTGAAACAGAACATTGATATTCTCTTTGAAGTGATTTTGTATTGTCAAATATGAAATTTGAGTTTTTTTTGCAGCAATTTATTCAATCATTGGGTTGATATAGTATAGTTCATACACTAATAAAAAAGCAGTTAAGAATAATCAGTTTATTTTTGATTCTACTCTAGTGTGGGAATTTCAGAGAATTGGTAATTTTATTTATAAGTCTTCACTGATCAAGTTTTGTTTGATTACCCGCCATAACTTTTGTGAAGTGTTAAAAGTTTGACAAAGACACCATTTGGTTTATATGGTTGTAGCGTTTTCGCTATCTAAATTGTTTGGCTCTGTAGGTAACTTCTTTCACCTTCCTACCACATGCGAAATTAACTCTCTCCCACACAATGTCTCATTTACTTTTGATGGAAAATTTGATTTACAGTTTATTCGTAGTATTCGTTCACGAAGTGGTTGAGAACGAAGTGCTCACCAACTGAGTTGTGTACTTTCCTCGTACTTTATTCATTTGTAGGGTGCAAATTTGCAACCATTTCCTGTTGTGGTAAGATTAATAATTTTGGATCGGGTGGGATTTACTTGGTGTTTCGATACAGATCTAGTTGAAACCAAACCTTTTTGACAAGTACCATCAGTATGATTACTTATTTCATCTCCGTATGTTAGCTTATTTATCAAGGAAATGGGTTGGCAAATTATAATTTTTGAAATCTTTAATTGGCAAAATTTTACCCCAGATTCATTAAAAATGTACTGGTGATTATTTGATCATATAGTTTACCGACAGATAACCATTTAATCCTTTGAGCTAACCATTTTCGCCCATTTTCTCAGAGGAACTGAGTTCGGTATACGGCACACTTCAATGAAAATTTCCTCGCCATCTATAATCTATACTTCAACGGTTATGGGTTGCTGCCTTTTCTGGTAATTTTGACAAGGCTTAAAGGTTTAGCTCTTGCAAAATAACTTGCAGCGCCACTTTGTCAAAGTATTTAATCAACATTATCCCATTGGTATTGTTTATTTTACTTTTATTTATTGGCTCATTGATTATCAAATATCTAGTTGGAAATGATGAAATACTAAACACCCGTTTGACATTTGAATCACCGCGTTTCATCCTCGGTCTATGATTCCAACAGGGTTGCCAGTATTTGCTGACACTACTCTTCTATTTTTAGGCTAAAACACTCAAACTTGGTTGCATGTTTGCTTAAGAATTTACAATAACAAATACACATGTCTAATACATGTTGAGTCTATAATAACAAATAAAAATGTCTAATACAAATTTATCAAGAGTCATTGCTGTCTTGTTTGGGTGGAGAATTGGAACCCCGGTTTATCACACTGAGCAGAAAACTAAAATGGAAAATCAATCTTCCAAATTAGGAATGAGCATAAAAAGCAACAACCGAGAACTTGACGTGATGGTCCGTTTAGTGGGTGCTCACTACTGGTGTTACAAGTGGATATTTGAAAAAGTGGCTTAAAATGAAATTTACCGATTCGTCGTATTTTCTACTAATCGGTCTCCAAGGTGAAGTTTACCATCGTTGAAATTAATCATACTAGATTTTCACTTAGCTGTTACCAGAATGATATGAATAACTCCCAACACATATTATATTCACATCTTCTTAATTTAAGATACAATTTACCGTTGACTTAACCTTCTGAAAAATCGCCCTAGGCATCGAGTAGAATCTAGTTTTATTGGGGTATTATTGTTTCGATCCAAAAGCGGAGTTCCTATTTAACTTGGATTGCATTCGCCTTATGCCATAATTTTGGTGATCCAGTTGATTGATTTCCAATATCCTGTCAATGGTCGCAATTCAATATCGTTGTCCAGTTTATTCGATTAACTGTAACTAGCAATGCTGTATGTGATCAGTTTGATGGTTATCAAATGCTAAGAGAACAAAATATTGTTCTCTGACTTAGAGAACCCGTGGGAACGCAGGAACATAACAACTGTTGCATTAACTTTCCTTCTGCCTTAAAAATACTGTCTCGCTAAAAATACACGCTTAGTTGGGGTAGTTTTTAGGTGGTGTCTCGTCTCCAGGAGATGTAAAACGGTTGTTTTAGGAAATAGGATATGAAGAATTGGGAAATAGCAGTGAAACTCGGTGCAATAGTCAAGATATTTGTTGATATTTATAGATTTGAGTACAAGAGTCGAAAAACTATAAATGTGGGTTAATCTTCCTGGTTAATTTGGTTTCAATATTATCAGCTATTTACTACAATGAAAATCTCTAAATCTACTGCTGCTAACGTATTTATTGCTATCACCTTAATCAACCCTGTTGTTGGATTTGGATTACTTTCTGGAATCTTTAATGCTGTTACTGGCTTGATTACTGGTATTATATGTGTTAAATTGCATATTTTAGCCGATTTAACTCATTTCTTACTTAAGAGAGATGAATTTCCTTCTGAGCTTGCCACCAGAGATGGTACAGTTAGTCAATGTCCAAAAGCTGGTTTCGTTGTCTCTCGTGTTGACAAAGATAAATCTGGTAGATACAAGATCACTTGTAACTACCAAGCTGACAGATACGACGACTTACATAAGTACCTTGGGGGAAAAATTCATCGTTTAAGACTTGTTAACACTGGTGTTGTTGATATTGCCTTAGGTGGTGTTGGCTACTTAAATGTCGACAACTGGTTCCATTGGTCTACTTCGTTCTTAGTTAAACCAGATAGACTTCATGGTAAATGTTGTATTCCAAGAGGTTTCCAAATTCACTATGATTTCTTTAATGATGGTTCTGATCTTTCTAATGTCATTGGATCTGAATTAGGGTATAATATTGTTTATGGTATTCAAGGGTTATCAGATCAAGCTGAATTATCACAAGTTGACGATCCAAATGGTGTCTTGGATAACATCTTAGGTGAAGTTACCAAAAGAGGTGATGACGAGCAACCATTCGGTGATTTCTCCAACCTTTCTGAAGTTGAAAAGAGAGATATTGCTTACATCAGAGACTTGATCCATGCTACTCGTTACAACAGACCAGTCTTCCCTCAATATTGTTGGGAATGTGGTTGTTAAACTGCTTGAAGTTTTAAAGTTTGTATACCAAAATTAAATTGTTTTTATATATGTTAGTTAGGAGATATCTGCAGAATATACCTAATTGAAATAGCTATATATTGTAGACGATAAAATCATGCTTAATTGCCTTAAGCTAACCTAGCTGAAGCTTCCTTACATTTTTGGGGTACTCATTGAAAATAAATAAATAGCTTAACTAATCTAGACTTTTGACTTGAGGTTTTGATAAGAATTGCTATGTAACAAATGCACACGAGTGAATATAAACTTTCTAATGGGGTTTCGTTAACATTAACTTACTGCAAATTAAAAAATATGATGTATATTAAAAACTATATAAAGAGGAAAAATAAAGAGCACAATTGGTATAACAATTGCGAACAGTAAAAGACCGTTCGGACCAACTCGATAAGCGAGTTTTGCCCCAAGCAATGTTGATCATTAACGACAGACAATGCATTTTAACCCAAGATTCATTTCAATCATCTTTTTTTGTTTTAATTTTAATGTTTTTTTGATTTTTAGAGATGTTTTTTTGTATCGTTTTTTTTTTCATGCTACAAGAAAGTCGGGGTTTCAAGAGACCCCGTGGCCAGCTCAAACCTAGCGTGCTGGCTGATTAATGTTGTATCTTTTCAGTATCTTATAATCTTGTTTGCATTGATGTTTTAACTTAATTCTTTCAATTTTGGCCTTTTTTGGAGTTTTAGGCAGCTTTTTCTTGTGAGAAATTTGGTCAAAATTATTTTTCTTAGCAACTTCATTCTGGTTGTTATTATTTCCTAATCGAGTTTCTACCACTTTAGTCTGGTTGTTATAATTGCCTAATTCAATTTTTGACAATTCAAATAGTTGGATCTGTTGGATCTCGATAGGATCGTCTGAGTGTAGGATTTGGTATAATCTTAACCAAACATAATCCATATCATGGGCTCTCTTGGTTTCTTCGATTGGAGCCAACATTGGGGTTAAAACGGGGGTATAAATTGGTTCTGGTTCGACCATTTTACCTTCAGATTTTGCACCCAAAAACAGGATAATCCTTTGGTAGACATCAATAGCGAAAGAGTTGATTCTATGTAATTTGGTTTTCAATGATTCCAAAACCATACCAACACCACCTCTTTGGTTACCATCAGAGTTGATTGCTTCCTCAATTGATTCTTTAGTAGAAATTTTGGGAGAGGAACAGGTAGAAGTTGCAGCAGAGATGGATGGAGATTTTGGTAAACTGAAAGTGTCACTGTGATCACTGACAGGGGAATTGATGCTAGAGACTGTAGTTGAGTCAGAGTTGGATCTTGTTTTCGAAAATCTTATATTAGCTAAAGTATATTTGTTATTGTTTAAGGCAGCTAACAATTTTTGGGCATTAAAAATTGATTGTTTCAAACCAATTGTCGAGGGAATAGGTACAGAAGCTTTGGCATAAGATCTGGTGAGAATTTGAGTTGGGGTTTGCATTAAATATTTACTGTTGATGGCTTGATTGAATAAAGACATGATAAAAGTAAATAGTTTGTTGTCTGTCAAAATAGTGGGAATGGCCCACCTTTTATAGTTAGGAGCTTCCTAATTTCGATTAGCAGGTTAAAATGTTTAGGAAGTTGCAATTATTTTTTTGCAGCCAAATTTTGCGAATGTGATTAAAAAATGTGGGAAAGTGGTTTTTTCGAGATTCTATTTCACAACTCCAATTAGCTTATGAATACTAGTGAATCGCCTTAATTTTAGAGAAAACTGGATGAAAAAACATTATACCTTCCCTGGTTATTTCCAGGTACAAGATTTTTTGTCAGGTACGTAAAATTATTTTTGCTTAAACTTGCCTAAACGAACAACCAGGTCAAACCCAATCTAATTAATTCCCAAATTAAAAACAGAAGCGAGAAAAAAGTAAATATCTTACTGGCAGATTAGTCTTGTATATAGTTTTGAAGAGTGGCTCATTAATTGGGGTTTCTTTAGGGAATCCACAATGTAACTGCTTCCTAGACTTGAACTGGGAGACATACATGTACCCTTTCTATATTGTGGAGGGTAAATATTAATGATTTCATTGTTAGATTACACAAGCTAATGTTGCCTAATTATTTTTAAAAACTAGAGTAATCTAGTCTATACTTATAATAAAAATTACGATCTATTGTACATTATTCTGAGGACTCTGAATGCTAGTCTATACTTACAATAAAATGACATGTACACTAACCTATTATACCTTCTATCTGATGCTAGCCTAGCGTATGCCTTCGTTCACAAACAACATTTCTGACCTACTGAGAAATAGTGTTGCTAAACACACCACATTCTTTGGAATGATATACATCTATGTAGCAAGCTCTATACGGTTTCTATACTATTAAAATATTGAATCATATATAGTAAATGGTGAATGCATCGATACAAAAGAAAGATAGGACTTGAAATCAGCAGACTATTGTGTATCTTATTATGCTATTCCGGATAATTATTATGATCGATTATATTTACTTCTTGGGGAGACTATTATGAGATTCTTTACCGCTAACGCTAGCTTGGGATAAACTTAGAATCAAAATGACGATCAATGTACTTTATTCTAGTGATTGTATCTTCTGTTAGCTAGCCTTTTGCTCGCTACACTGGCTGTACATTATTCTAGGGATTATATCTTCTGGTTATCAAAGACTAGCTAACGCTAGCCTTCCGTATAAATTTTCACGTTGTAATACCTCAATAAGTTTAACTCACTTTACAATCACTTACTACTTGTTCACAATCACTTGTTAACTATCACTTCGTGATAGTTAACGGCTCGCTTATACTATTAATATATTGAATCATATATACTACTATGTATACAGACTGTTTGTTGATTTTGTCAATATAAATTGATGATGATGCATTTAATACATAAAAGGGTTTGGAACTCCATTTATCAGACTATTGAGATATCTTGCGATATCAAGTATCATAGTCTAGCTGACGCTAGGCTGGGATACTTATAATTCAGAAGCATAAGGTAACACATCAACATCACCTACAGCAACGTAATTGAATTTAGCAATTTCAGGTTTGGTAGTGTCAGCTTTGAAAGTCAATGGGTTGGTAAAGGTTGATTGTAATGCAATAGATAATTCAGTGGCTTTGGCAACATCGGCAGTGGAGGTAGAATCAACCAAAGATTTAACTTTTCTGATATTGGTGGCGACATCTTGGCCGTTACCTTTAACGGAAACAACAAACAAACCGGCGTCGGCGTATTTGTACAAGTGAGAGGAGGCACCTGGTATTTGGGCTAATGGAGAAGCAAGATTTGGAATGGTTTGGTTACCTAAAGCAACAGATAAAGCTTCGAATTTACCGAAATCAGCAGTTTTGATTGGGACACCAATTAAAGCGACAGATTCACCGGCTTTAGCCAATCTGGTTTCAGTACCTAAGAACAATTCAGAAGCTGGAGCTTCGGAAGCACCGACAGGTAATTGAGATAAGGCGGAATCACCAATGAATTGAGTTAAATCGGCTTGGTTAACACCAGAAGCGTAAATGGCGACATTAGAAGCATTGACGTGGTCAACAGAAAATTGTTTAATTTCATCAACCGAAATTGGTTGAGTACCATCATAGTATAAACCATGGCCCAAACCTTTTCTGAACGAGATTTGATGTAAAGATTCCAAAGCCACGAATTCGTTAGAAGTGGCAGCATTGAGGTATTCAGCTTTAGCAGCTGGCAAGACAACTTCTTGTAATTCATGAGGTCTGAAAGAAGCATTTACCAAGGTGTTACCTAAAGCTTCAACGTAATAAGGCAAGTCAGCTTTTAAGAATTGGGTATTTAAAACGATGGAATCTCTAGTGACTTTACTAGTGAAAATACCACCTAATAATTCCGATTCTCTAGTAAACCTTAAAGCAGATTTGGTACTAGTATTTAAAAAGTTGAACTTGGAATATAAGTGAGATACACCTGATTTACCTGCTTTAGAACCAGCATTATTAATAACCACTGAGATATTAGATAAGTGACCTTGAGACTCTCTAGAAGTCAATTTGATTGAAGCAGAACTGTATGATCTGACTGCACGAGATAACATGTTTACTATATGTGAGTTCAAGCGTAATTAAAGGAATTTACCACTGTGTATAAATTTTCATCGTTCTTAGGTAAAATTAAATTTCTGAAATTTCATTGGTGAAGAATTTGTCACGTGATTATTTTAATAATATATAGAAGAACAACAATTGAAGAAGAGATAGAGTAAAGAAGAGTTATGGTATAACAAACAACTTCTATAAATTACTCTCTATTGGTTACTCTTGAAAAAAAAATTAAAAAAAATTATGTATAGATATATATTGGGTTAATCTATCTTTTATTTATCTTGTAATAGACAATTACTATGGTAAATTCAATATGGTGTTTCATTTCCATTACCATTACAGTATTTTCTATCATTCATTTTTTATTTACCTCTAACTATATTTCTATATTTGCGTCAATCTCAACTTGGATGCTTCCTGTTTCGATAATCCATGTTGGTTGATATAATCCAACGTGAGTTGTCCCCAGAATAAATCAACTAATATCAATGCATGTACCACTCCCCAGATTAAATTGATACTATAGAAGAAATTCGAATTTCCATTCCCGAGAACAATCCAACAGTAGTAAAAGATCGGGGATAATAAAAGACATACTAAAAGAACCAATCCTGTGATTAATGGGTACTTGCAATGGGGGATGACGGTGGATTTGAAAATGGGAATGAGACTGAGTCCGAATCCAAGGTCACCAATGGTGGGGTATGATTTGGTGAAGGAGAGCCAGAAGTAGCAGAGGAGGAAGGCGAGGAAGGAATCGCCGTTAATACTAGAGACGCTGGTGCCGCTGCCGGAGGCAGTGGTAGCAGTGGATCTGGTAGTGGATCTGTTTGTGATTTCGCCAGCAGCAGCATCAATGGTAGTTTTTTCTGATTGTGAATTTGAACTGCCGGAGGTGGTACTGTTAGCAGAAGCATCAATTGACGTACTCTTCCCCTGTTCCAGGCTAGTTTTTGCTTGTTCAAGACACTCTTCAGGAGCTAGTTTTGCAGCAGTGGATCTGTTAGTGCTAGTTATCACCTCTCCATATCCATCTTCGCCCACTGCAATCAACACCCCATCTTTCACTGCAAGTCTCGTAATTGGCAACTCCTCCCGTGGATCCCTCTGTCTATACTGGAACAATCTAATGGTAATCGGGATAATAAACACAAATTGAAAGAGATTGAATATGCCCACATAGAACGGAGTAAAGAAGTCAAACATTTCTGTAAAAAGGTACCACCAGAGACCAATATTGGGGGAAATCTTATCAAAGAAGATAATAGTGCCATAACAGGTATTAGCAAAGTGCCAGGAAGCAGTGACAGCAAACGAAGCAAAAAAGAAGAAGATGAGTGACATCACAAACAACCCACCACCAATGACGTAGATTTTGCGAGCGGGGTGGAGATTCAACGAATGGGCAAGCGCCAAGAGTGGAATAAAAAGGTAGACTGGAGTGAATGAAAGGTATGCCGAGGCGGCGAGAATGATCATAGCTCTCTCATAATTTCTACTTATTACCACTTGACTCACCGACTCTATTAAAAACAACCAGGAAAAGGGTAAAGATGAATGAGAAAGATTAGTTAATAAAACCAAGGGATTAAAAAGATAAAACGAAGCAATTAAATCATCATTAAAACCGAGGGTTTTCATACCATCACCAGAAACACTTCCAGAAACACTTCCAGAAGCGTTGCTTCTGGAAGTGCTTCTTCCCTTACCACTTCTTTCAGAAGTGTATAAATTATACCACCTATTAATCCTAATCAACTTATACGCAACAAACAAATCAACACACGTAAACACCAAATGAAACCATATTTGCTGACAAGGCAAAGAATTAACCAAAGACATAATTATCACATATAAAGGAGGATTAGTATTAATGCCACCATCATATAAGTTAATACCATTATCCAAATAATAAAAAGATTCTTGAAGCGATTTAAAAGAATTGATTGGTGTAGATACTTCAACAGTAGAAGCTAATAATTCAACAATTGAAGGAACTAATGTAGGTAAGATAAACCGTATTAATCCTCCTATGACAAACACTTGTGTTAACTTAGTCATAATCAATTGGAAGTGTTATTACTTTATTACTTTATTGTTATTACTTATCCACCGTGTTGTTTGTTTCTCGACTGAAAAAATGCTTACGATGAAATCAATCTAAATTAAAAATTACAATTCTTTCAAATGGTATGTACCACAGAAGATATCACAAGATAAGACTACTCTAGTTACCTTTTCTTTATACTAACTATTTCTAGTTCCAACCTATTAACCCTAAACCTTACTTAAAAACTTTGGTAGGTAAACCTATTATAGTTAGATTGAAATGGAATAAAACAGAATATAAAGGGGATTTAATCAGTTTCGATAGTTATATGAATTTGCAATTAGAGAATACAGTAGAGATCATTCCAGAGGAGAATGGTAAAAAAGAAGAATCTATTGGTGAGATTTTCATTAGATGTAATAATGTTCTCTTTGTAAGGGAAGATATGAAGGATGTGCAAATGGAAACTTAGTGGAAATTAAAGAATGGAGTTTAGCGAATTGGTTTTCAGCGTAGCTGCAATGGGTTTAAGGTCATTTTGATAAAAAACATTAAACAATGGGTTGATAAGTCTTTGCAACCGGGTCTCGGTATTATCTAGGATCATCCCGAATCAAGGATGAGAGCTTATATAGATATTACCCATATTGTTAAATAGCTATTTTTTCACTTAAATAGATAATCTAATTTTAATATATTTCCTGTAAATCAGCCTCAATGTGATTATAATGATTATCTGATAATACATTCTCCGAAGGATTACTACCTGGTTATTCATTGAGTATTATATTGCTAAATCGTTATTTGTTTACGATCATCTAGAGACGTTTAGCTAATATATCAAGTCATTAATTTTATACTATTTACTATTTATTATGGATTAACAACTAATAGAATGGTTAAGAGTAATTGCGCTATCTATATAAATTTATATTTTTTGGTTGTGATTATTGGTGATTATTTCTTGAATACTTTCAATGAAACTTTCACTATAATTTTGATTTAATTATAAATAATAAACCTATTCTGTACTGGTATATTCATTAAATATGATTTATCAAACAATTGGTTGATAATTACTAAAATTGATTCAAAAAGGATTAGTAATTAAAGTATATATATTTTATATTTACTATTACATACTAGTCCATTTAAAATTATAAGTATAGAATGTATTAAAATGAATAATCTGGTCTCTTTATGGGGCTATCATTATGTAAACCTTTTATTATTTTACGACATTTTCATTTTCTCACGACATTGTTCAAATTTCAACCATCAACATTCCAACCCAAGAGTGTGTCTTTAGTTAGCCAATACCCAAATATTCAATGACAGAACCAACTGTTGCTCCGTATGGAGGATTGTTAGTTAAAACAATTGCTGACGAACAAGAAAGAGAAGCTAAACTTCAAGAACAAACTATTGAAGTGGAAGTAAATGGACAAACTCAAGTAGTTAGACCCCAGGCATTGTACTTGCAAGGTGTAGATAATTTATCTACTGATGATATTAAAAGTTTTGTTGATTATTATGTGAATACTACCATTAATCAAACTGAAGATAAAGTGCAATATGAACAAGTACCGGATGCTATAACTTTCAAAGTGGAGTGGATCAATGATACTTCAGTGAATATTGTTTTTCATACTCATGAATTGGCTTTGCAAGCGTTGCAAAAGTTGTGCGAACTAAATGTCCAGTTTGATGATATTAAAGTGTATATACAGGATATTGTCACCCTCCGTCAATCCAAACCGTATGCTGCAACCATCCCCTTCAAGAACCAACAGTCTCTCTTCAAAAGACTAGATATCATTAAAGACGTTTCCCAAGAAAATTCCGAAATGGAAGAAGACGATTCCGATGTGGTTATACTTATTAGACAATCTTTTGAGCTGGATAAAAAGGTGAAAAACGCTAAAGAGTATTCAAGGTATTATCTCCTCCATGGTGAGCCTGAGAGAAAAAGATTCTACAAGAATAGACGCGAAAATAATATCGATAGAAGAAGTGCACGTAGAAGGTCGGAGGAAGATTTGTTTGCCGATAAGTTGAAACAGGTCGGGAAGCGCGATTTGGATGATGATGAGGATTTATTTGCTGACAGGATTAGAGAAAGGTCGCCAAGCAGAGATGATCAAGTCAATAATAGAAGATGGAGAGAAAGGAGTTGAAAAAAAAAAATAGAGTTTAGATCTAAGCTTATCCAAGTAACTCTCCCCATGTGGGGAGAAAATGATGAGAACGAAGAATAACCAAAAGAATTTACAAGTGTAAGTTTATCCGAAAAATTATCACATTTAGAATTGTATGTTTATCCCCAATATTGCATGGCATTTTTTTTTTACATTGTATGAATAATTTTATATATATATAACTATAAAAATACATTGATGAAATAAATTGAATTTTGACGAAAATTCTATGCTTTAGTGTTCCTAGTCACCTTCTTTAAACGTGTTCCAACACATCCATTCTCACTTGCTTCGCTTGTGTGTTGATGTGTATTGAGCTAACGCATTCACACTCACCAACTCACTCACCCACTCGCTTCGCTCGTGGGATTGCTCGTGGGTTCGTTCAATTCCCCTCCTGCCCAAAATCATTCGTAAAATCAATATGCTTCTCTATATCCGCACTATTAACCGTGGGTCTATTACTCTTAATCGACTTGATGAAATCCTTAATCGTTAAATCGGGTTCTTTCAATTCATCAGTGCCCACGTCCATCCAGCTCAACTCTTTGGCACCCTCATCACCCGGAGAACATGGCGTCAACTTCTCGGCACCATCTTTATCCATCACTGGTTTAAAATGAGTAGCTTGTTGGATTTTCCTGATTGGTTGCATTAAGGCGTCCCTGACGACCACAGCAATATCATGTCCCGAGTACCCATCGGTCATTTCCGCCAACACTTTCAAGTCATGGGGGGTACAATCACAAGCGACATCGCCAATATTCAACTCAAACATTCTTGTTCTCGCTTCTACCTCAGGGAGAGCAATGTAAATACGTCTTTCGAAACGTCTTCTCACCGCCGCGTCCAATTGCCAGGGAATATTGGTTGCTCCTAGGACCAAAACCCCACTTGGATCATTACCCACACCATTCATTTGCACGAGCAACTCTGTTTTAATCCTCCTGGACGCTTCACTCTCCCCCTCACCTCTGGGTCCACACAACGCATCGACCTCATCGATGAAAATAATCGACGGTTTGTTTTCCCTGGCCATGGTGAACAACTGTTTGACCAAACGTTCAGACTCACCCATCCATTTACTAACCAAATCGGAAGATGAGACAGAAAAAAAGGTGGAGTTAGCTTCGGTGGCTACTGCTTTGGCTAAGTACGACTTACCAGTACCTGGGGGTCCGTAGAGTAGAATACCAGAAGTGGGTTTACGATTACCAGTAAACAATTGCGGGAACTTTACTGGTAAGATAACTGCTTCTTTTAATGCTTCCTTAGCCATGTCTAAACCAGCGATATCTTCCCATTTAACATTGGGAGTTTCCAGTAAAATAGCACCAGCTAAGGCACCTCTTAATTTCTTGGTATCGGCATCATCATCGTCACCGTCACCTTTCTTAGCTTTAGTAGCACCACTGGTACTACTTTCAGCAGGAGACAGTTTCGATTGTTTCTCCAAATGCTCTTTCAACTGTTCAGCTCTGGTTAAGTATTCTGTAAATTTAGACTTAATCAACTCTTTCGATTGAGTATTCTTTTCATATTTAATAGCCAACATCAAGTAATCTAAACCATTGTAATATAATTTGTAAGCCTCTTCATACTTGGTAGAGTTGTCTGCTTCTATAGCTTTTTGGACCAAGTCTATCCCTTTGGATAAGAAGTCTGATGAACCTGACATTAGAAGATGTATTCGTTGTCTGTGGTTTATATTGTTATGGTAAGTATTCCTACCAATAGTGAAATCAATTCCAACTGAACAATCTGATTGTGCGGGCAAAAAAATAAAATTTGGGTTGCACAATTGCAAAATAGAAATTAAAATTGTTTTAGTGGAGAAGGAAGAAGTAGAAGGGGGAGTATATAATACAGACGAACAACTAACTACAATTATAGTGGATTTTATTGTTTTTTTTAAAAAATTTAATTGGTACATTGGGTAGTTTATCTCTACTGTGAATAGTAGGTGGTATGGTATTAGATACTATAGATTAGATACTGTCTATTTAATGGTATATCTCAGAAGATAATCTTTGGTTGACGCTGGGTTCAGGTGATATGGAAATGAACATGGGGTAGTTGGTTTAACTTGAATAAGCCATAATATATTTGTTGGATAATTTAAGCAGTTCTGTTGAAGGGTAATCGAAATAATCATTTTGCTGAGAAATAGATGTCATGATAACGACTCTATTTGCATTGATATAATTCTAGAACAGTTGATGTTTTTTTTATTCGTACAATTTTGATCTTTACATTGGGTATAGTTGGTAGTGACAAATATCTCAAGGTAGTTCCAATTAACTCACTTCTTGTCTAAATAGGGACTTTTTTTTTTGTTATTAATTTTGAAAGATTGGTCTTGACAAGGTTGTTGGGTAGTAATAATCAGTTTAAGCCAACTTTTTGAAAAATTGCAATAAATTCATAAAAAAATCAATAAATCATTGGATTCGATTACAACTTAGAGAGTAATTGTCAGTTCTAGAAATTCATACCAATGGAGACAACAGGATAAAAGCAAATATATACCCATGACTCATGTCAATATCCAATTAATGGGTAATTTCACTTTATGTTGGGGTTGGGAATCGAAGCGGGAAGTCTCAAAATTTCCCGAGATTTAGGATTAGTAGCGCGTGGCTGAAAAGAGAAATTTCATCAGATGGTAAAGATATAAGGAAGCTGAAGCTGACAAGAAAGGGGATTGGATACTAGGGGAAACTAAAGAGGATATGATTTATAGTTGGTTGTATTTAAGGTTTCTATCTGTCTGTTTCTACCGTCTTCTTCCCCTGTTTAGTTTTTGCAACTTTCGGTGCAACTCCTCATGTGCGTATTTTTAACGGTTAAGCATGCGATGATGACTAATTATTTTTATTTTATTCAAGGTATATTAAACCCAATGGATCTGGAGATCTGAAAAGTACAGAGAAAGTACAAATAAACATTTTCGTTATGGGTAAATCGTTCGATGACACCCACAGTTTTTCTGATGTTGACTCAACAAATTTCCAACCTCTACAATTTACCAAATCTACAGAAACTAATAGTGTACGTAGAACCAGAACCAACGTCCTGATTCTACTGGGGATCAAAGATGATATCACCCAAGATAAAGAGGAACCTTACACTACCCAAGGTGATTTGGAAGAACGGTTTGTTCAGGAATTAGATTGTGTTTCTAGAAAGTCTTCTGAAATTGAACCAGTTCCAGAAGTTGATGAGGAGTCAGAATTAGATGAAACCAAATATGCTCCCAAGGATAAGGGCACGGCGTGGATCATGGCTATCTGTGCGTGCTTGGCGATATTTTCTACTTGGGGGTCGAATGCGAGTTATGGGGTTTTCCTAAATTATTATATAGCCAACGAGACGTTTCACAATGCTACCCAGTACGATTATGCTTTAATTGGGGGATTGGTCATGTTCTGTGCCCAATTCTTGGCGCCGCTTGCTGCCCTTGCGTATAAAATATTTGGGCTCAGAAATATGATGGCTGTTGGGGTGGTCTTGCAAACCGCAGGATATATTCTCGCTTCCTTTGCAACCCAATTATGGCAAATCTACCTAACCCAGGGGCTATTAATTGGACTTTCTTTTGTTTGTG
The DNA here is from genome assembly GCA_037042355.1 of Candida sp. Y128-05E. Taxonomy (NCBI): domain Eukaryota; kingdom Fungi; phylum Ascomycota; class Pichiomycetes; order Serinales; family Debaryomycetaceae; genus Candida; species Candida sp. Y128-05E. The sequence continues at coordinate 28,117 of JAXQKE010000120.1, read as the reverse complement.
TTTTCATCCCCGCAACATTGATTTTACCAGGGTATTTCGACAAATATCTTTCGACGGCTATGGGGATCTGTGTAGCTGGTGCTGGTTTGGGAGGGCTCGTATTTTCTCTCTCATTAAATTCAGTCATTGAAAAAGCCGGAGACCAAAGATGGGCCCTTAGAATGGTGGGTTTTGTCACTTTGGTCACGGCGTTGATCCCAGCAGTGATTATGAAACCCAGAATCGATACTAAAACACCAATCAAAGAAACTTTAACTAAACAATTTATTGTCGATAATATGAAAGTTATCTTCAACTTTAAAGTATTTAACTCTTACCCACTAGTCCTCATTGCATCTTGGTTCGGCCTTACTCTCTTTGGCTACACCATCATGTTATTCTCCATGGCCTCGTACGCCAGATCTGTGGGATTGACTGCCCAACAAGGTTCCACCCTAACGTCAGTGATGAATGCGGCCCAGATTGTCGGCCGACCCCTAATGGGGCTCACGGCCGATTCGATCGGAAGAAATAACTTATCGACCTTGGTGTCAGCGACAATCACAGTTTTGTTATTAGCGTTTTGGATCAATGCAAAATCTTTTGCTACATTGATCCCATTTGTCGTATTGATCGGAATGATTGTTGGTGTTGGCTCCACCATGGCACAGTATATGGCGTCCGATGTTTTGGACGATCAAAAGGATTTACCGGCAGCATGGTCAGGAATGAACATGTTGACCGGGGTTGCGACATTAGTTGCTGAAGTCATTGCATTAAGTTTAGTTGACCATTCTATTTCAACTCCATACCTTTATGCCCAGATATTCACTGGCTGTATTTTCTTTGTATGTATGAATCTATTATTGATAGTACGAGAATACCTTGTACGAAGAAAATTCAAACAAAGATTAGCGTTAGCAGAGGCACAGGTTGCTAATTCAGACGAAAAGGCTGATGAGATTGTTATTCTACAACAAAGAGTCGATAGATATAACTTCCTCCTCGGAAGGAACATTTATGCCCTCATCGTACGAATGTTTTATCCCGTGAGAGTATAATTTAAATATTCGGACCTTATAAAATTAATAGACAATATGAATGTATCGAGAATATATACTCATGGATTTGTAGGAGCCAAATATTGAAAGATGGGGGCTCTTTTAAATGGATCCAAAGGTTTGATGTTTTGTCACTATGTCGTATAGTTCAAAAGGAGCAGAAATGGGGCGGTCAACCTCCACTGAAGTCCGAAATCCCAGAAAAGCTTTACCAAAAGCAGTTAGACAAGCATTTTGGGGATTATTCTTCTTTTACTTTGTTAATTCAACATTAATTGGGCTTTTGGTGTCAGCAAGTTTATTAGACACATTTTTAAATAAAAACTTAAGCTAATTAATAGACATGCATTTTGAACATTTTTAACCCACACCTGGTCGAATACCCAGGATTCTATAACAATCGATTTTCTCACCATAGCAATATATATAAACTTACAATTGATCTTAGTCACAATTGCAATTAGCCCCTAATTTAGGCGACAGGCTAAAGAAAAGTAAATAAATACCTCGAGTGATGGCAACAGCCGCTTAACGTGAAACTTAGATCTAAATCGGAGTCTGATTATTCTATAATCTTGTAAAATACTTAACTAAAATGTTCTGAACATCACCAAACCTACAATATTGAATCCCCGATACTTGCTACATGTTAATTACATCATCCTCCGCCGTTTGTGCCGTTGATGCGAAGCGGGATGTGTTCCCGAGATTTGAAATTTGTAGGGCGTTGCCTATTCGAAAGATCTAACTAGAAGAATGAGGGTTGGATACCTACAAGGGGAGACTGAGGAGGATATCACTCGTAGTCGGTTTATAGCTGGTTGTATCTAAGGTTGGTAATACCTAATATGTCTACATCTCCGCCATATTCCTTTGGTTGGTTTTTGCAACAATTGCTGCTGCGTATATTTTTAACTGTTGCAGCATCTATGACTAATATTTTATCGAAGCTATATAAATCCCGAGGTATCTTGATATCTGAAAAGTATAAAGTAAACTATCATCTTAATTATGGTTAAATCGTTCGATGATACCCACAGTTTTTCAGATGTTGACTCAACTAATTTGCAGCCTTTACAATTTACCAAATCTACAGAAACTAATAGTGTACGTAGAACCAGAACCAACGTCCTGATTCTACTGGGGATCAAAGATGATATCACCCAAGATAAAGAGGAACCTTACACTTCGCAAGGTGACTTAGAAGAACGGTTTGTTCAGGAATTAGACACTGTTTCTAGAAAATCTACTGAAATTGAACCAGTTCCAGAAGCCGATGAGGATTCAGAAGATGATCATACCAAATATGCTCCCAAGGATAAGGGTATAGCGTGGCTCATGGCCATATGTGGTTGCCTTGCGACATTTTCTACCTGGGGTTCCAATGCGAGTTATGGGGTTTTCCTCAATTATTATATTAGTAATGAAACATTTACCAATGCAACCCAGTACGATTATGCTTTAATAGGAGGGTTGCTCCCGTTCTGTGCCCAATTTTTGGCACCACTTGCTGCATTAGCATATAAAACGTTTGGCCTCAGAAATGTGATGGTTGTAGGGGTTGTACTACAAACTTTAGGCTATATTCTCGCTTCCTTTGCGACTCAATTATGGCAAATCTACCTAACCCAAGGTTTGTTGGTTGGGATATCCTTTGTTTGTGTTTTCATACCTGCGACTTTGATTTTACCAGGGTATTTCGACAAGTATCTTTCAACCGCAATGGGGATCTGTGTCGCTGGTGCTGGTTTGGGAGGGCTCGTATTTTCTCTCTCCCTAAATTCGGTTATTGAAAAATCTGGAGATCAGAGGTGGGCCCTTAGAATGGTGGGTTTGGTCACACTAGTCACGGCGATGATCCCTGCATTAATCATGAAACCGCGAATTGATACCAAGAATCCCATCAAACAGATCTTGACTAAACAATTCATTGTCGACAATGTCAAAGTTATTTTCAATTTCAAAGTATTCAATTCGTACCCCCTAATCATAATTGCATCTTGGTTCGGGCTCAGTCTGTTAGGCTACACCATCATGTTATTCTCCATGGCTTCGTATGCCAGATCGGTGGGTTTAACGCCTCAACAAGGTTCTATTCTCACTTCGGTGATGAATGCGGCCCAGATTGTCGGCCGACCCCTAATGGGGCTCACGGCCGATTCGATCGGAAGAAATAACTTGTCGACGTTGGTAGCAACGACAATCACCATCTTATTACTTGCGTTTTGGATCAATGCCAAATCTTTTGCCACGTTGGTCCCATTTGTCGTCTTGCTCGGAATGATTGTTGGGGTGGGCTCCACCATGGCCCAATCTATGGCGTCTGATGTTTTGCAAGATCAGAAGGATTTACCTACAGCATGGTCGGGCATGAACATGTTGACTGGGATTACAACATTAGTTGCCGAAGTAATTGCATTAAGTTTAGTTGACCATTCTATTTCGACTCCATACCTTTATGCCCAGATATTCACCGGCTGTATTTTCTTTGCTTGTATGAATCTATTATTGATAGTACGAGAATACCTTGTACGAAGAAAGTTCAAACAAAGATTAGCGTTAGCAGAAGCTAGTGTTGCTAATTCAGACGAAAAGGCTGATGAGATTGTTATTCTACAACAAAGAGTCGATAGATATAACTTCCTCCTCGGAAGGAACATTTACGCCTTCATCGTACGAATGTTTTATCCAGTGAGAGTATAATCTCTACATTCTTAAAAACATTATAAAATTAATAGACAATAGATCCACATTTTTAACCCACACCTCGTGGAACTCCGAGGAACTCTCTCGGTATTATAAATCAATTAAGCTTAGTTACATCAAAACTTCCGTATTTAAGTAATCCCCAGTACTTTTATATTCGCATTATCATATTATTGAAACATGGCAACACTTATTCTAATTTTTTAGCATCAATAATATACATTAAGCATCGTCGATATTATATTATATCACCAAACATTTATTGGTTATAACCAGGTTTGCCTATTTGGTAGAACTTTGCACCATCCTGGAATGTGAGTCATGGTATTGACAACAGCTGCTAGTCCATGGTTAATTACAATCTATATTCCGACCAAACCAGTTTAATCTAAAGTTACAATGTATCCCAATAATTGATCTTAGTCACAATAGCAATTACCCGCTAATTTAGGCGACAGACTAAACAAAAGAAAACAAATACCGATGAGTAATATCAAAAGCCGATTAACCTGGAACTTAGATTTTAATCGGAGTCAAATTATTCTATACTTGATTAACATACTTGACTAATATACTTGACTACCATAATTAACTACAGCAATGTCACTACAATAAAACCTACCTTATTCAACCTAACTAGACTTGCTACTTTGTTAATTATATCGTCCTCTATTTGTGTTGGTGGTGGGAGTCGAAACGGGGAGTTGAATAATTTTCCGAGATTTGAGATTAGTAGCGCGTTGCCTAGTCCAGTGATGAAGCTGAGAAGAAAGATGGATGGAGACCACTGAAAACTACGAAGGGTATGGCTTATAGTTGGTTTATAGCTGGTTATACCTAAGATTGGTAATAGTTAACATGTCTGTTTTTTCTTTGGCGGGTATTTGCAACTTTTGTTGCTGCATATATTTTTAACCTTTGGGCATGTTATGACTAATATTTTATAGAAGATATATTAAACCCAATGAAACTGGAGATCTGAAAAGAACAACTATCATCATCATGGGTAAATCGTTTGATGACACACATAGTGACTCACTAAATAATTTCGAACCCTTGCAATATACTAAATCTGCAGAATCCAACCGAGTAAGCAAAATTAAAACCAATGTCCTGATCCTACTGGGGATCAAAGATGATATCACCCAAGATAAAGAGGAACCATACACATCGCGAGGGGATTTGGAAGAACGGTTTGTACATGAATTAGAAGGTGTATCTAAAAAATCAACTGAAATTGAACTATCTCAAGATGATCAAACTAGCAATGACGATTTCGAATCTGATGAAACCAAACATGCTCCCAAGGATACAGGTATAGCGTGGATCATGGCTATATGTGCTTGCCTTGCGACATTTTCTACTTGGGGCTCCAATGCGAGTTATGGGGTTTTCCTCAATTATTATATTAGTAATGAAACATTTACCAATGCAACCCAGTACGATTACGCTTTAATCGGAGGGTTAGTCCTGTTCTGTGCCCAATTCTTGGCACCGCTTGCTGCATTAGCATATAAAATATTTGGTTTCAGAACTATGATGGCGGTTGGGGTTGTACTACAAACTTCAGGCTATATTCTCGCTTCCTTTGCGACCCAGTTATGGCAGATCTACTTGACCCAAGGTTTGTTGGTTGGAATATCCTTTGTTTGTGTTTTCATCCCTGCGACTTTGATTTTGCCCGGGTATTTTGATAAGTATTTACTGACAGGAATGGGAATCTGTGTGGCTGGCTCTGGACTAGGGGGGCTCGTGTTTTCGCTATCATTGAATTCAGTTATTGAAAAAGCTGGTGACCAAAGATGGGCCCTTAGGATGGTAGGATTGGTCACTTTGGTAACGGCGTTGATCCCGGCCGTGATTATGAAACCACGAACCGATACCAAAATCCCGATTAAGCAAACTTTGACTAAAGAATTCATTATTGACAACTTCAAAGTTATCTTTAATTTTAAATTATTTAACTCGTATCCCCTACTCCTCGTTGCCTGTTGGTTCGGCCTAACTCTCTTGGGATACACTATCATGATATTCTCCATGGCTTCATACGCCAGATCTGTCGGTTTAACACCTCAACAAGGGTCTATTCTCACTTCGGTGATGAATGCGGCCCAGATTGTCGGTCGACCCCTAATGGGGCTCACGGCCGACTCGATTGGAAGAATTAACTTATCAACCTTGGTGTCAGCGATAATCACCATCTTGTTACTCGCATTTTGGATCAATGCCAAATCTTTTGCCACGTTGGTCCCATTTGTCGTCTTGATCGGAATGGTTTTTGGTGTCGGCTCCACCATGGCACAGTCTATGGCGTCCGACGTTTTGGAAGACCAAAAGGACTTACCAGCAGCATGGTCAGGAATGAATTTGTTGTCTGGAACAACGACATTAGTTGCAGAAGTCATCGCATTAAGTTTAGTTGATGATTCTATTTCAACGCCATATCTTTATACGCAAATACTCACCGGCTGCCTTTTCTTTGTTTGTTTTAGTCTATTGTTGATAGTACGAGAGTACCTTGTACGAAGAAAATTCAAACAAAGATTAGCATTGGCAGAAGCACAGGTTGCTAATCCAAACGAAAAGGTTGAAGAGATTAGTATATTACAACAGAGAGTTGATCGATATAACTTCCTCCTCGGAAGGAACATTTACGCCTTCATCATACGAATGTTTTATCCGGTGAGAGTATAATCTTTGCATTTTTAAATAAACACATTACAAACTAATTAATAGACAATAGATCCACATTTTTAACCCACACCTTGTGGAACTCCGAGGAACTCTCTCGGTATTTCAAATCAATTAGGTTCTCTCGGTATTTCAAGTCAATTAGGCTTAGAAACATCAACACTAAGTCCGTAAAAGAAAACCCAGTGTCTCTGATGTATTTTGCTAGCAAAAGAGTACCATCTATGTTTACTGAAGACCATACCTTTGTAGAAAAGGCTTGTGTAGGTTCTTCCCTCTGTTTATGCCCCTGGTTCGCCTCCTTATTGCTTCATCGGAGTTTGCATTGTTTTGCCGATGGAATTAAGGTTTTTTGTGGGGGAGCCAAAGGGGAGAAAATGAATCATGACGAAATATCCGTTTAACCACGAAATTGGAGATTAGCGATCTAAAAGGGATTAGTAATAGGTTATATATTATATATAACTAGCAAATATCTGGTTTTACAGAGTCTTCTTTTAGCCTTGGAGTCAATTACAACCAAAATTTATAAAACCATCATGCAATGAGTAAACAATTACCATATGATGATATGAAGCATATTCATTCGGGAGGAGTGGCGCTGATGATAGAAGGAATACATGAAGACCAAATACTAGACCATGAACGAAACGACCAAACCTCATACGTTGGCAATGAGCTTGCCAATGAACTAGAACTAGTATCAAATGTACCTACTAATGAAACAAAAGAGTCTGAAGTGGTGTCTAATGAGCCGCCTTTAGATAGAGGATATGCATGGGTGGTTGCTATTTGTGGTACGTTGGCGATCTTTGCAACCTGGGGTGCCAATGCCGGTTACGGTATTTTTTTGAATTATTACCTCTCCAATAATACATTTCCAGGGGCATCCGAATACGATTTTGCCTTGGTAGGTAGTTTGGTTTTCTTTTGTGGCTTGGCGTTATCACCAGTAGCGGCTTTATTATATAATATATTTGGATTTCGTATATTAGTTACCGTGGGGATTATTGTACAAACGGCGGCTTATATCATGGCGTCATTCGCGACCCAGTTATGGCAATTATACTTGACCCAAGGGGTTCTTGTGGGCATTGCCTTGGTGATAATATTCTTACCTACAACACTAGTTATTCCCACACATTTCCACGTTTATCTTAGTACCGCCATGGGCATAGGGGCTCTGGGTATCGGGCTAGGCGGCTTAGTATATTCATTCAGTATCCATGCAGTCATTGATAAATACGGCAGTTATCGCTGGGCTTTACGTATGGTTGGTTTATCCGCCATGGTTGCATGTATAATCTCGGCCGCTTTCATCAAACCAAGAATCAAAACCCAATTACCGTTGAAAGAAACGTTAACTAAAAAATTCATTTCGGAAAATTACCATATTATCTTCAATTATAAGATTTTTAAAATGTATCCCATGATTTCATTGTGTATGTGGTATGGTTTAGCATTTTTGGGTTATGTACTTTGCTTATTTTCATTGGCTCCGTACGCAACTCTGATGGGATTGACCACTACTCAAGGTACTATAATCACGGCTGTAGCCAATGCGGGGCAAATGATTGGTAGACCTTGTATGGGATTGTTTGCTGATAAGTTGGGAAGACATAATTTTACAATTTTAGTGAATTTGATTGATGCAATTTTGATTTATGCTTGGTGGATCAATGCAAATTCTTTTGGTTCGCTAGTGGGGTTTTCGTTCATGTTGGGGTTATTCTTCGGTGTCAGTAGTACAATGGGTCAATCGCTAGCTTTCGATATAGTCGAAGACCACAAAAACTTTCCTGGAGCATGGTCAGGTTTAAACGCTATGGGAGGGGCTTTCGCGCTAGTTTCTGAAGTTATTGCTCTTAAATTGGTTAGTGATAATTCAAGCAAACCTTACTTACATGCTCAGATCTTTGGTGGATCATGCTATGCTGGAGGTATGATCTTTCTTGCAATTAATCGAGAATGGTTAGTCAGGCGCAAGTTCACACGCTGGCGTGATGAAGATATTGAGAATAAAGCCAATGATGATAAAAATATTATTGAAAACAGAATCAAGCGGTATGATCGTATTTTAAGTAAGAATATTCTTGGGTTTATCCTACGAATGTTTTACCCAACTCGTACTTGAATAGATGGAAGTAATGGTATAGCGAATTAATATGAGATGTATATTAGGCTGGTCCTAAGTTTATCCACCAGTGAAAGTTTTCAACCTGATGAAAATGGCTGGTACACAATGAATATATTTAGAGTAGGATGAT